>CAUYRH010116121.1:0-26287 GCA_963574655.1 Perodicticus potto
TGGCAGTCTTCTTCATGAAGTCTTTCCCCAGGCCGATATCTTCTAGTGTTTTTCCTATGCTTTCTTTCAGGATTTTTATTGTGTCATGCCTTAAATTTAAGTCATTTATCCAACTTGAATCAATTTTTGTGAGTGGAGAAAGGTGAGGGTACAGTTTCAGTCTTTTACATGTGGATATCCAGTTCTCCCAGCACCATTTATTGAATAGGGAGTTTTTCACCCAAGGTATGTTCTTGATTGGTTTATCGAAGTTCTAATTGTTTATCGAAGTTCTATTGTTGGCAACAATGGAAAATTATATTTAAACTAGAAAAATGAAGAAATAAAAGAAAGAAAAAAGAAAAATCTTTAAGGAAAATGTTGAGATTAAAAACAAAACAAACAAACAAAAAACAAAACAAAACAAAACCAAACCAAAACTAAAGCAGTATATATATCTTGCTGATATTGTCTGGGCAAGAGGTGATCTTCTGGGGTATGATACATTAATCACAATGTTGATATGGCTGTACAAAATGGAGACAGGAGGCCTCTGATGATTTCTCAAACTCTGCAGGGTGGAGAGCCTAAATCCTCCTCAGCCTGCTTAGAAGGCACTTTAAATTGCTAACTTGGGCTAAGTAGAAACTTTCCCAGGATAGCACTTGTGGCTGGGATCTCTCCTTAAGTGGCTATCCACTTACCCAGTGAGCCAAAACCAGTCTCACCCTATGCCCCTGAGGGCTAAGGCTGCAAGGCGTCTCAGTCCCTGCCTTTAGGCTGCTCAGTCACTAGATTACTCGCTCTCACCCAATGCTTGTTCTGTGACCCTGAGGGTGGAGCTTGCCAGGGCAGTTCTCCCACAATGGCTCCACACAGCCCACAACCAAACACTGGTAGCTCTGTCTGGCGTGGTGGCTCTATCTGGGACCCTCAGACAACACTCAAAGACCTCTGCACTCTTGCCCAAGTTCTCCCAAGGCAGTTCAACCAAGTGCCAAGTCCAAAAGAAACCCAAACAGCTCACAGGTAAGGCCTTTCCAGTTTGCAATCTCACTGCTGCTGCACCCACACCTGCCGGCAGGATTAGACCAAACGAACACATGCAACCACTTGTCAGATCTCCACTGCTTTTGCCTTCCTCAGGAGGTCCAGAAGTCTCACACTGTCTCCCCGTGTCCCCAAAGGGATGTGTCTGGGCAGATCCCGCCAGCCAGAGATGCCTGAAGTCTTCTCTCCCCAGTCTCACTGTGCCCACCTGCAAGGAAACTGTTACTCGGCCACCATCTTGCTCCACCCTGCCCTTCTTTGTCTTTTTTAATTTTAGTTGCTTTAAATCCACTTGTATTTGAAAACAAAATTGCAAACCCTCCCTTTTTCTGTTCCATTTATCTAAAATATTGTTGTCCAACCCTTCACCCTGAGTCTTGTTTTGTCCTTTGAATTTAGTTGTATTTCCTGGAGACAACATATAGATGGGTTGTGCTTGTTTATCTAATTAGCCAACCTGTGCCTCTTCAGTGGGGAATTCAAGCCATTAACATTTGTTGCAATAATTGATAACTGTGGTGGAGTTCTATTCATCTAAGTTTGTGAAGGTCCATTTCTTAGTTTTATCCTTTATGCTATTGTGGAAGCTGGGTTTTGTCCTTTAGTTTCTGGACATTTACTTTGCTGGTGATCAACTGTGATATTCAGTATGGAGAATAAATGTAAGTATTTCCTATAGACCTGGTCTTCTTGGGGTAAATTTCCTCAGTCTATGCACATCTGGAAAAGATTCTATTTCTCTACTGATTTTGAAATTTAGTTTAGCAGCATACAGAATTCTGGGCTGGAAATCTTTTATTTAAGAAGGTTAAAGGTACCATTCCTTCTGACCATTCCTTCTGACTTGAAAAGTTTCAGCTCAAAGTCTGTTTATCTGCCCCTGTTGGTCAACTGGAAATTTTCTCTTTTGTCTTGACTTTGAAGATATCCATTACAATGTACTTAGAGATGCCTTGTTTGTATTAAGATCACCTGGGCTTTGGTATTTCTCTAAAAGGAGTGTGTCAGAATCTTTGGAGATGTTTCAGAAATTTTCATTTATGATATCCTCTAGTAGAATTTCCATTTCTTTGGGTCATTCTTTTTCACCTTCAGGGATACCAGTAATTTATATGTTTGAATGCTTCATGAAGTCCATATTCTCTAAATGATTGCTTTACTTTCCCGCTCTGCTTTTTTACCTGTTTAAGTGTCTAGGTTGGCTAAAGAGCCTTATCCTCTAGCTCTGAGATTATCTCTTTTTCATGGTCTAATATGTTATTGATACTTTCCATTGCATATTTAAGTTCCCTGATTGGCTCCTTGAATCCCTTAAACTTTGCTATATCCTTTCTAAATTCTTCATATCTTTCATTCATTATTTGTTTCTGTTTTTGGATTTCCTTTTGATTATTTTTTACTTGCTCTTCAATTTCCGTCATTATTTTTGCTATCCATATTTTAAATTTTCTTTATGTCATTTTCACTATTTCTTTATAGTTGGAATCCTCTGTGGTAACTACTCAGGATCCCTTGAGGAGGTTGCCTTGTTCTGGTTTTTCATGTTTCCAGAATTTTTCTTTTTTTTTGAGACTGAGCCTCAAGCTGTCACCCTGGATAGAGTGCTGTGGCATCACAGCTCACAGCAATCTCCAACTCCTGGGTTCAAGCGAGTCTCCTGCCTCTGCCTCCCAAGCAGCTGGGACCACAGGCACCCGCCACAACACCTGGCCATTTTTTTTTGGTTGCAGCCATCATTGTTGTTTGGCGGGCCCGGGCTGGATTCGAACCCGCCAGCTCAGGTATACATGGCTGGTGCCTCAGTCCGTTGAGCCACAAACGCTGAGCCCAGAATTTTTCTATTGGTTCCTCCTCAAGGGTGTTTTCTTCTTGTACATTTCCTTCCCCTACTTTTTCCTATCACTTCTTTCTTAACTTTGAATTATCTTGTCTCTGTGCTTCTGTGTTGAATGGTCCCCAAGGATGGCTTTCTGTGCAGATCCCCAGAGCTGGCTGTGCTCAATGACCCTGTGGACTGCTCCTCCTGGGAAGCCCTTTCACAATGGTTGCACCGTGCTAGTAGCCAAGCTGATGGGAGTTTCACCCCACTTGGTGATTCAATACTGGCCACCAGATGCTGTTCAAGTTCACTCCATCAATTAAGCCCTTCCAAGGCAACTCCAGTAAGCACCCCAGTCAAAAAAACAAAAAACAAAAAATAAAAAAAAAAAACCCAAAAACTGCAAGATGGGACTTCCTGGCCTCTAGCCCTCTGCTTGAGGGCTACTTGGCCTCTGCCTGCACCCAAGCACTTGCCTTCTGGCCTTCTGTGTCAGTCTCCACTGCTGCTGATCTCCTCGTTGGTGCCTGGAGCCTCTTACTGCTTCATTGTGCTCCCAGAGTGATGTAGGACACCCTAGACGGAGCCTGTCTCATAATGAGTGGCTGCTAAGGAGATGTCTCTTGTCCACCATATTGCTCCGCCTTCCTCTTATTCTCTTCTAACAATACTGTCATGACTATGAGTATTTCTCTGAGAGCCTCTTTGACCACACCTATAGGCTTGGTTATATAACCTTGTCATTGTTATTTCTATAAATAGTTTAGAATTTAAAATGTATTTTCTATTTATTTATTTATTTATTAAGTCAAATACACATAGATCATGAATACATTTATGCATATGTAAGGTACAATGTGTTGATTTTTCTTTTTCTTTTTTTAGATAATTCTGGAAGACAGGGAAAGATGGAAAACTCCAAATTCTTTCTATGAAACGGGTAAAACACCTATAATGTGACAGATCTTCTACCAAAAATCAAAAGTATTGTCCAATTTCACTTATGAACATAGATGCACAAAATCTTAGATCAAAGATAGTTAAACAAAAGCAAACAGAATATAACAAAATAATGGATCATGACCAAGTGTTCGTTTTACCAGGAACAGGAAAGTGGCTCAATATTGGAAAATATATTAATGTCATCCATCAAATTAATATACTAAGCAGAAATATCATCTGATCATCTCACAAACAAAAAGATATTTTACATAATTAAACACAGTGGTGTTAAAAACACATGATTAAAATTAGCAGTTGACATATCTAAAAGTGACCACACCACTTAGGGGCAGACACAAACATCCTTTTGCATCTGCTAATGATAGGAAGATAGCAAGAGACCACCATCCTTCCTGCTGTTGGAACTATGAGGTGATGCAATCAGACAGGGATAAGAGTCAGGGGCAGAGGCCATGGAGAAATAGAGGGAAAAATAAAACCATCTCCTTTTGCAAATGATAAAATTATGCATCTTGAAAATCCACCTAAAAGGAAAGGGAAAACTATTACATACCCCCCAAAGGGTGAGAGAATTTATGAAAATTTAGAAATTTTGAAAAATCAGTAAGAACTTATGCTTCTGGGAAGATGAAACACCTTTCCAATCCCCTCCTGCTAAGTACAATGAATCCCCCTGGACGCAATATAGAGAACAAATTTCAGAAGGCTCTAAAGGAGAGAGGAGAAGGTGACCAAGACAAGCTGATGAGCTCCTTGGGTTTTCTTACAGTTTCATAGTTCCTGGACAAGGAGCTGAAGAAACCAATAACTTGGAAATGCCAGTGGATGCAAAAGACCACCAAAAAACAACCACAAAGCTGGCTCTTTCTAGACCAGTGGTTCTCAACCTTCCTAATTCCGCAGCCCTTTAATACAGTTCCTGTGGGTCACAACCCACAGGTTGAGAACCACTGTTCTAGACAAAAGACAAGGAAAGTGACAGCTTATCAAGACAGAAACATTTTAGATAATCAGCACTCTACTCCAGCAAGGCCTTGCATACAAAATCCTGTGACAACAGTCATGTCAGAGGCCTCCCTCCTGCTCCCCACTGGACTGGGTCTGAGGAGTCCCAGGGCAGGGTAAGGACTGTCATCTTTACCCAGGGAAGGGTAAGACATTCATGTTCTACACTTGACTGCCCCACCCATCACTGCATCAATAGAGCCTTCTCCACCTGGGGCATCAAGGGAGGACTTCGCTTGGCATTAATAAAAACAAACGAACACAAAAAAATCAGAAAGAATGGTGCCCCTTTGCTTTTCTTCCTGGAGCAGTGTCAAGAGGAAATAAAAAATAATTTGTCACCAGCACACCAATCCTACAGCTAAAACAGAAGGCTTAAGTAAGACCCAGAATCTCATAACATAACACAAAAATGTCCAGGATTCAGTAGAATATCACTCATCATTCAAGAATCAGGAAGATCACGTGTGGAATGTAAAGGCAATCACGGGATGCCAATACTGAGATGCAGAAGTGCTGGGACCCACTGACAAAGGGCTCTGCAGTGGCTATAATGAAAATGCTTCAACAAGCAATTACAGACATGCCTAAATGAAAAAATGGAAAGCCCCAGCAAAAGTGATAGAGAAATAAAGAAAAGGACAAGTAGACATTTTAGAACTGAATGATACAATTGCAATTTTTCAAATAGCACAGTGAATGGGGTCAGTTGCAGGGTGGAAAGGACGCAGATTTTTTTTTAAATACAATCTGATGTGTTTACATCAAACCAATCAACATAGATTTCGTTTCATTTACTTGATTATTGTGTTAAGACATTCATGTTCTACACTTGACAGATTTGACTTGTACCCTTGCCATATGCTCCACAGGCGTGGTCCCACCTTTTACCTTCCCTCTATCAAACCTCCCCTCTCCCCCTCTCTTCCCACTCCATTTCTCTCCGTTATCATGGGCTATAGTTATGTTCTATCTTTCATAAGAAAGTGTGAGTAAATATAAATAGGTTTCATAGAAATACTGAGTACATTGGATACTTTTTCCTCCATTCTTAAGATACTTTACTCAGGAGAATATGTTCCAGATACTGTTGTAACTAAAGCCACCCATAAGAAAAGTACGGACCCCCACTTTGGGTACAAATCAGAGGTGATTTTATTTACTCCAGTGCAGGGGGCCACTGCTAAAAAGGCAGATGGCCCAAATCAGGTGGTCATTTATTACATCTGTACAGACAGACCGCTGCCCAAAGGGCAAATGGCCCCTCAGTGCGGAACAGGCTGATTTTTATGCCTCTTTTGTGCTGATGTGGCGTGGCTGGTTACAGGGCAGGGTTACAGTCAGGTCGTTAGCTCAGGGGGTTACATCATGGCAGTTAGCTCAGGGTGGGGCTACAGTCAGGGGGCTGGCACAGGAGATCTCACTGTGGCAGTTGGCACGAAAACTAACTTGGCTTGAGGAACTCAGTTACCTGGGAAACTGCTTGAGTGAGTTTCCACTATTGTTTCAGCCTGTGGCTAGGGAGGTTGAGGTAAGTTTCTCATTGTGTTTAGACATTGTTACCATTGCTAGGGAGTCAGGGAACTCAGAGAGAAGTTCCTTGTAAGAAACCTGTTCTCAGAATTAAGCCAAAAATGGGGGTTTGAGATGGACGGGGACTCAGGCTGAACAGTTAGGGGCCTTTAGGGGTCTTATTGCCTGGTCGGTTACTACAATACCTCCATGTAAACATAAAAGAGGTAAAGGCTCCATCTTTTTTTAAGGCTGCATAGTATTCCATGATATACATATACCGTGATTTATCAATCCATTCATGGGTCGATGGGCACTTGGGCTTCTTCCATGACTTGGCTATTATGAATTGAGCCACAATGAATAATCTGCAAATATCTTTTTTGTAAAGCGATTTTTGGTCTTTTGGATATACTCCTAGTAGAGGAATTGCAGGATCCAACATGTAATTTCTTTTTAGCCTAAAATTTATTGACAAGTAAGTTCTTTTTCTTTTTAGAATTAAAGTATTTTGTTCTGATTATCTTTTTGTAGTCAGTATCAACTTTTATTGCATTGTAGATAATAACTGTATTTCATATGTTTTTTTCTTTAGAGAATTATTTGACATTTCCTTTGAGGCTTTATATGTAGTCAATTTGAGGTACTATGTATTCTTTTGAAAATTATTTGTATTCACTACTTATATGGAACAAAATTTAATATACATATATGTAATTTAGAAGTTTATATCTATTGATTCAGTGATGGACTTCCCATAGGATGAGGAAGAAGAGGATATTTTATAGATAATCTTGGGTTCTGGCTTGTGTGACTAACAGATGGAGGTCCCACTGAGGTGAAGACACTGGTGAGGAGCACCAAGCTGGTGTGAGGCCCAGGACTGGCTCAGCTGAACATAGTGTGTCTGTAGTAGTTCTGCGATACACAAGGAAAGGAGTTGAGATAGAGCAGGATGGCAGGTTAATGAGTCTGGAGGCCCCAGGTGAGTTCAGGACATAATGCATGAGTTCCTATCATGCAGATGGCATTTGTGGCTGGGGATGGCCAGTGCAAAACATATGGGGGAAAGAAATGGAGTGTAAACTAAACCCAAAATCCCAAGACCCCTACTGACTGAATAGATCCCTTTTGGCCAAGGAGACACCATAAAACCTTAAAAATGAGTTCCCAGCCGTTGAAGAAAAGGGGATTGGACACGCCTCCTTATACCCCCTCCCTTTTGGAGTTTAGTCTAAATCATGACAAGGATCTAAGGCCATGCAAACCAAAATTTAAGTCAGGCCTTATAACCATAAAATATTGTTAACTTTTTAAAAAAAAATTTCATGGTGTAATGTAGCTTACTTTCTGATCTGACTTTGGCATATCATCACATGACAGAGTGGATACACCCTTATCTTAACTCAAGCATTCCTTTCTGATGACTCCAAGTCCTTAGGCAAAGGTTTGTTTCTTTAGCTAATTATAAATCAAAGAATCTCTGAACCTGCCTATAATGTGTAAGCCCCTGCTTTGAGATGTCCTGCCTTTTTAGGCCAATATATACATTTACTAAGTTCATAAATTTGGAGAGTTATTTCTCATAAAAGGTTGCAGCCTGCAGGTGGCCATTCTGACAGGCTGGGAAGCAGAGCCTTGGGCAGGGTAGAAGCAAAGAGCATGTATTTCAAGGGAATGGTACAAGGAACAGAAATTTATGCTGAATAGGAGCCAAATATATGTATTTAAAAGCTATAGGAGGATTCATGAATATTTATGAAAGGAAAAGCATGTGCATTTGAACTCTGTGCCTCTTGATAGGTGGCATGATGTTGGGTGGAGCTGTTGGCCCTCTGATCTCAAAGGGTGAAACAAAGGACATGAGAACTCTCTGTCCACATCTTCTGTACATAGGCATCATTGCACAGTCAATGGCCTCTTATCAGGAGGGACTGCTGGTCAGTGGAGCTGAGGAGCAGCATTAGGTGGTCAGTAGATATCAGCAATGGAGCAAATCTTTTCAAAAGGCTGATTCTGTGTAGCTCTTAGGGAAGAAAGCCTAATGGAGGTTAGCAAGGGAGGGAGTGTAATGAGGTGGGTCTGACCTCTCATCCCATCATGGCTGGGAACTTAATTGTAAGATTTCTCTGGGGTCCCCTTGGCCAAGAGGGGGTGCATTCAGTTGATTGAGGGGCTTAGAATTTTATTTTCATTTCTAACTTTCCATGTATGCGTATTAATTTATGGTTTTACATGCAATTCCTATCTTCTTAAAATGTGTAAAACCAAGCTGTAACCCAGCTGCCTTAGGCATATTTTGTCAGGAGCTCTTGAGATTGGGTAATTTCAAGAAGGATAATGTGTGTGAGAGTACTGGGGGTAAAAATTGGTGGGCATAATGAGCACTACTATGGTGATGGGCACACTGAAATCCATGACTTAAGTATCATACAAGATATCCATGTGACAAAAACATTTATGCACCCTTAATATTTTGAAATTAAAAAATAATAAATTAAGTAGAAAAAGAGAGATTGCGTACTTTTGGACCATGGTCACTCATATTCAGCTTGGTATCAATCTCTTTAAAGTATGTTACAGCTTTTTGTTTTTCATTAACAGGGGGCAGAGTCACCTTCAGCAGCTCAGACGTTTGGAAACTGGGCTCTGCAGGGTGAGTGTAAAGGACACTGAGGAGAAGTTTGGGGGTTGGGGGGTGTGGGAAGACAGCTCCAGGGAGATGTCACAGAAGCCAAGAAAAAGGTCATTTCCACGCGTGTCAGATGGTTGAGTGTCAGCTGTGAGCTGTGCTTTTTCTCTTTTCTTTTCTTTTTTGGGGTATAATTTTGATTGAATTCATAGGGTCTAATATTATTGAATTGCTGCTTCATTTTTGTAGCTGGGATTTTTCTTGCTGTAGCTTCAAATGTCTTTTCCATAAAATAAAGATGATTTTTGAGAGACCCTTCTTGGGGCACTTTTCATTAAATTTATTAGTAGCTGAAGTGGGTGCTAGAAATGTAACATTATGCTAATGAAAATGTGTGTGATCGTTGGGGTGAGGGGAGGCAACATTAGCACAAGACTCCAGACTATCCCATCACTCAGTGGTTTAATATTCATGGTGCACCTTCTAGCGAGATCTACACTGTGCCTGTTAATCACTGCTAACGACACCTGTGTCTGAGATCCGTGCAGGACGCTCTGCGGTGAGGGAGACAGCCTCTCGCCAGCATTAACCAAGATGAAGCAGTGGTAGACACTCCATTTAAAGTCTCATTTAGCATTTTTAATTAGCCTCACCTTGGGTGGCGAATGCAGTTTGCATAATTCACAAGAGGGGTTGTGGTGGAAGGAGGAGCACAACAGAAGGAAAGAAACACAAGCAAATTGATTTTTCTCTTAGAAAATGCAAAAACAGCTGGTGGAAGTAACTGAAAAACGTAAAATTACAGTTTTTATGTTAGAGCTTAAAAAGACCTCAAAGAGCCATCATTTGGCTGGTTCCCCCTTTCTCCAGCATTACACAGAGGGGCAGACCAAAGGCCAGGCTGGGGGTGGAGGTCACCCGTGTCCCTGAGGGGGTTCTGACCTGGAGTTAAGCCTGTCCCCTGCCCCCAGCACAGACTCTGCGTGTGGCAGACATTTGGGCTGCTCACGTGTGACCTCTTCTTCCCCTGAGAGTGTTTTCCCTCTACATGGACCCACCTCCTAAGTTGTCTGAACTCCTGTTACCCTCTTTGCTTTCTTGAGTGGAGACCATGCCACACTCACCCAACATTTCTTGCAGACATGTTCTCAATGCCCACCGAACTGTCTGCACAAACAGTGGTCTCCTGGTTTTGCCCCAAGCCTCCTTGCATGGTCCTAGGTCACCTGATTTTTATGAAAACTTCAAGGGAAGCTGACACCTTCTTCTATAGAACTGCCCCTGCAGCCCAGGATGTGGAGCTGCAGGTCTGGGTGTTGTCCAGTTGCATAGGGACAGCTGTCCAGCTTTTGGCAGGAGCCTGTGCCCCACCCCAGCCTTCTGGGCATAAAACTTGTGGCTCTGCACCAGCTGTACCTTCCAGAGCCGATGCAAATGTGTTCTATGGCCAGTGCTACCTGGGACCGCAGAGACACAGGGGCGCTGGGAAGTGTAGTTCTCACCTCCTTACAGACAGGTGCAAACTGCCCAAAAAGTGTTGGGAAGAAAAATCAGTATTTTAGGGAAGGTAGTGAATTTGTTTCTGAGTATGTTGAACTTGATGTACCTCCTAGGGTCCGCCTGCTAGGAAAACCTGTGGTGGACAAAGAACAGTTCTGGAACACAGGAGAGCTTTGGTAGGCATCAGTGTATAAGTTGAAGTCATCAACTTCTAAGAAGGATCCTAGAAAGTTCTGATAATTAAGAGTCTATATTTGGGTAGTGCCCGTAGTTCAGTGTGGAGGGTGCAGGCCACATGCACCGAGGCTGGTGGGTTCAAGCCTGGCCTGAGCCTACTAAACAACAATGATAACTGCAACCAAGAAATAGCTGGGCATTATGGTGGGCTCCTGTAGACCCAGCTACTTGGGAGGCTGAGGCAAGAGAATTGCTTAAGCCCAAGAGTTAGAGGTTGCTGTGAGCTGTGATGTCACAGCACTCTACCAAGGGTGACATAGTGAGATTCTGTCTCAAAAAAAAAAAAAAAAAGGCTATTCTAGTCAATATTGCTGCATAACTAACAATATTGCAATCTTAGTGGCTGACAAGAGCACTTATTTCTAACTCATGGTTCATGCTGGTGTTATAGAGGAGGAAAAATAATTTTTCCTCCAGCCTTCATTCTTATTTGGAGCAGACTTCTGTCACAAGAGAAAAACAAATTTATTAACATGTATATTTCATGAGAGACACCCAGGGGATGGGAAATTCTCAAAGAGGTGGCTCTGCAGGCTAATTGAGGTGGCTCTCACCTGTAGTCCCAGCACTTTGGGAGGCCCAGGTGAGAGGATTGAGGACAGGAGTGTGAGACCAGCCTGGGCAGCATAGCAAGACCCTGTCTTTAACAATAACAACAACAACAACAATTCTAGCTGACACAGTGTCCTTGACAACAAATAGCAAATTTTTAGAGAAGTGACAAGGTAAGAGTGTCTAGTGGTGACACCTTGTGGGAAGGCCAGGGCCTGGCAGATAAAGCTAGTTAGTAAAGCTTGTGGATTCCTTTAGTATCATCTCCAGGTGAACAAAGGTCTAAAGGTGTCCTCAGTGGCTGGGGAGGTTGGATGCCTCTGTCTCTGTAAATCTACGTGCTTCTTTTAGGCAGGAGTGAGGGCAGAGAGCTCTCCTGCCTCTGGTGCTCCTATCTGCCTTTAGTTCAGTAATCATGCAAAAGAGGCAAATTTGGAGTCGGCACCTGCTGGTGCCCTGGTGCTGAGGCTGGTCATGCTGCACAGCTCTGTTTGGCCGACTTCCAGTGTCTCCTTGTCCTGCACCTGACTGAGGAGTAGCCAGGGCCGGGATGTGTCCATTCTTGTGACCGGAAACGCTAGAAGGTGAGATGCAATTGCTTCCTGAATTTCCGCTTGGACGTGGCTTATGTGACTTGTGCTATTTTTCCAAAGCAAGTCCACCAATGTGCCCAGGCACCAGGGGCAGGGGCTCACCCTTCCTGCTGCAGGGTGGTGATTATACCCTTCATCTCAGAGCCAGCTGAGGGCAAGAAGCCCTTGCAAAGGTTTTGTGGCAAAGACAAGAGACTGGAAGGGATCTGTAAAGGAACAGTGTGCTTCATTTAACAGGAAAGAGTTTATGATGGCGAGCCACCTCTTGGAAGCCAGAGGCAGGTGGGTTGGGGTGTTAGCGAGAGCAGAGGGTGTGTGAGGACCCTGATGGTGGGGGAGGAGCTGAACCTGCTGCAAATGTGCCTGTAGGCAGCCAAAATGCATTAGCCTTAGTCCTGGGAAGAAATCTCTCCAGGCATTAAGTGTGATTACTTAACTGAATACTAGTTGTAAATAATTGATTTCTCCCTCAGGCTATAATTTCCAAAGGAACTCTTTCATTTTCTTATTAATGTGTGGATTAGATGACGAGTAGCTGAATAAAGATGTTCATTTTTTCAGGGACACCTTCTACCATTGCTTAGACCACGTGCCCTCCGGCTCACACACCCGTCCACAGGCCGTGGAGCTGAGCAGGCCCAACTGACCCCATGTGGAAGAACAGGAGAGGAGGTGCAGGCAGAGTGGTGGGGAGAAAGCCTCGAGATTCAGAGGCCGGGCCTCTTTGGCCGTAAGTCCTATGTTCACAGGGAGATGTTGGGGGAGATTGAGAAAAGGTGATCTCTGGGGAAAGATCTTCTATGTGAGGCGTTAGCAAACTTTTTCTGGAAAGCACCAGAGGGTAAACCCTTTAGGCTTTGTGGGCCATGAGGTCTCTGACATAGGTGGTATCACACACGGTTTTGCTATTTAACCTCAAAGCAGCACTAGACCACATACAAATGAATGGACACGGCTGTGTTCCAATAAAACTTCATTCATAAAACACAGTGGGCTGGATTGGGTTTCCTGGCCCCTGTTCTAGGTGCATGAGTAAGGGAGGGGAGGTTACAGCCTGCAAGAGAAGACTGGAGGGCTAGAAGCGAGGGTGACACCAGCCCAGACACTTGACATCTCAGACAGCCTTGCTGCTGGGGGGCTGCCACTGGGTGGTTGTAAGAGAAAGGGCCCTGCATGCCTTGACTCCATATTGTGCCCTCTCCCAGGAACCTGTGACTGATAGCATTCTCTACCCTCCTGCCCTGCAAGATTGATGTCCCCAACCCTCTGGACAGGACTGACACAATTGGTAAGTGCCCAGCCTGGCTTCCTCTCTCCTGCATCCTTCCCCCTTGTCTAGTTTGAGAATGCCCAGCTAGCCTGAGGCAGAACCCTCTGGGTGAAGGCTCTCCAAATCTGAGCCACCCTGTACTACTCTCCTCTGGGTGTCAGATCCTGCCCCCTCCCCACCCTAATGGTCAGGGCATGGGGAATGGGACCTGGGACTGGGCCCCCTAAAGACCATGAAGCACAGGGCCAGACGAGGTTCCAGGATGATGGGGTTGGAAGCCGAGCAGGCAGCATCCCGAGGCAGCCAGGTAGGTGGCAGCCTGGAAGCCCAGCTGGCTTTGCAGGAAGGGGCAGCAGAGCCAGCACAGGTGGGCACTGACCTCTACAGTGCTCTCAAGAGTGGTCACTGGCCCTTGGGAGCTCGGTAACTCCTGGAAGGCACACAACTGAGGCTCTTCTCGCCTGTCTACCCCTCAGGACCCTCTGACGCCTGCCATGTGGTGGGCTGGGTGGCATCATGTGGGTTCAACGTGACCGGACCTAAAGGTGGTTCTAGCCACATGAAACAAATAGAAATGGGCTTTCTGTGGGGAAACGGGTATAAACCAAAAATAAGATCCTGAGCCCTCCTGCCAACTAAATGGACCTCCTTTTGGCCAGGAGGACCCTAGAAAACCTTAAAACTAAGTTCTTGGCCAGGAAGGGAAGAAAGGACAGAAACACCTGGTTATTTCCCTCCCTTTTGGAATTTAGATATAATAACTGACCAGCATTAATGTTTAAACAGATCACAAGACTGACAACACAGACTGTGACAGTAGGATACTAAATTCCCAACAGGGCCGTAGGCCATGCAGGACAAAGGTTACGTCACCCCTGTAGGCCATCAGTGGGCTCAACAGACCCCTTGAGTCTGTACACGGTGACTTGTCTCTGATCAACAGACTCACACAGCTTTACTTCTTTAACAATTACAAATCAAAGAATCTTGGAACTCACTTACAACCTGTAAGCCCCAGTTTGCAGATGTCTCATCTTGGAGATATTCTACCTGCTTGGGCCAAACCATTGTACACCTTCCACATATTAATTTAAGATTTTACTTGCAATTTCTCTCTTCCTCCAATGCGTCAAACCAAACTGCAATGCAATCACCTCAGGGCCAGTTACTCAAGATTTCTTTGGTGTGGCTCTGCAGGCCCTGGTCACTCATGTTTGGCTTAGGATAAATATCTTTAAATTAATTGGAAGTTTGGTTTTTTCCCATTATCATGAGCTCTCTGCAGCCTCCCTCTGAGCCCCCTTCACTGGCCCTCCTGGCACGCCTTCCTCCCGTTCAGTAGTAGCCCGTAGAGGGAGATGGAGCCGCTATATTCATCTACTCTTAACTCGCTCTTCCTTTCATTACCACTGGCCTCAGGCAGTGAATGCCTGTGAAGCACACTGGATAGCACTAAATAAATACAATAAAAATGGTGACAAAATAAACCACTTGCACAGGGCTCGGGAGTGGCTGATCTCCCTCTGGGAACACCCAGGTCGGCTTCCCGCATTGGATTAATGCCCCTGATTTAGCTTTAATAATGATAATAAAGCGCAACCTTCCTTGGTGTGAAAAATGCTCTAAGATATCTACCTTCAGAGGCCCCAAGAGCTTGGAAATGGATGTCGTTAGGGTGGGGGGAGAGGTGGCAATTTAAAGGGAAGAATTTCTCTGAGACACTCAGGGTTTGCTTTGACTTTTCCACTGGGCTTTACTTCCCCTGAGCACACACTTTCCCCAAACTTTTTTTTTTTCCTCTGAGAAGTTTCATTCCCTGTCTTTTATTTTATTGTTCCAAAATAACTGATTTACTGGCATTTTGAAAATCACTTACACAGAAAGCTAATGTACGGCAGCACAGATTTACCTATGTAAGTGGACACCCCCCTCCCCGGGCCTCACTCTGAATTCATTTATTTCTCCCTGGATTTATCCCTCCTTCCTTCCTGCAAATGACCAGCCCTCTGCATGGTCCTCGGGTGGGAACTAGCTGGAGTGAGATTCCGGTTTATGGGTCAACCACGCAGGGCAGGGCCCATTGCCTCCACTGGCACAGTGCTGTGCAGCCTCAGGCCCAGGACATGGGAGAGGCCAGACCACGGGTTTGGGGGTGACCTGTGTGCCCCGGTGGCCTGCAGGGCTTGGAGTGATCCAGCTTCCAGCTCTCCTGCCCAGCCTTGGTGGCCCCGGCTTCCCAGAGGCCCCAGCTCGTGTGTGGCCAGTCTCGTCAGAGTCAGCCAGAAAGGCCCAGGAAGGCCATGGGCAGAGGCCAGCCTAGCCCTCCCTTGCCCTCCAGGGCAGGGGTCTCCCCAGGGCAGGGACTCTCATGGGCTGGACTGTGCAAGGGCAGCAGGAACCTCCCAGGGAAGGACTGAGGTCTTTGCTGAGTTTCTTCCAGGGACCAGCAGTGACATTCCTTAAGGGCCACATGCCATAGAAGGTGTCTCTGGGAATATTTGACAAGTAAGGAGATGAGGCCAAAGTAGAGACTCTGGTCCCACCAGGAGCCAGGACCCTGCCCACCAGGCAGTGGGGCTGGGGTAGATCCGTTTGTGTAGGGGCTGTGGGTATGGAAGATGGGTGATTGGGCGCCTGCTGCTGGCAGCCCCTCCTGTTGTGACACCCCTGTCTCCCACCCCCAGCATGGGCAAGGGCAGGCAGCCATATGTGCCCAGTGGGGGGTGTGGGTTTGAGGAGGTGGGAGGTCGGGATCATTTCAGCTCAGGACTTAGAGGGAAACCCAGAGAGATCATTTGAGCATAAATGAAGCTGCTCCATAAAAAAGAACTATATACAGTTTACCACAGAAGCAATTTACACACGTGCGTGCTGGTGTGTTATATGGCACACGGGTGTGTGTATGCAGATGGTGCTATACCAGGGCTGTCTGGAGAGTATCCAGTCATGTACCATGACAAATAGACACATACATGGCTGGATACTCTCCAGACAGCCTTCGTGATTTAACAATGTATTGTATATGGCATATATGTATGTGGGTCACTGTGAAAAGGTTTGAGACAGACTGAGTATGGTTCATTATTTCACTGTTGACAGCATCCTTTCTGATTCCCCTGCTCAACTTCCACCTAGCTCGGCTTATCAGTGTTGCTGAGAGCTTTGCTTGTTTCTGCAAGGATTTTATGTGTCTTGATTTTTGTTTATCTCAAAACTTCCATAAGACCCCCTTGTGTCTATATACACATTCTGTGAGCAACATGTGTATGTATCCTACAGAAGACATTCACGCACATTGTATGCGGCACATCCAGGCACACACATCTGCGTATATGTCATAACACACACGTGTGTGCGTGTATGTCATTTTTATGGAAACTCCCCCCAAAGTAGGAGAATCGAGTTTTAAAAAATATTATGAGTATATAATAGTTGTACATTTTTCTAGGGTACACGGGGTGTTTTGATATAGGAATACTATGTGAATTAATCAAACCAAGGTAGTTAGGGTAGTCAGGTGTCTACTACCCCAGGCATTTAACATTTCTTTGTGTTACAATTCCATGCTTTCAGTTATTTCAAAGTATACCCTAACTTATTGTTGATTATAGTTACTTTGTTGTGCTACCCAATGTTATTTATTTGATCCAACTATGTTTTTTCATCCATTATCCATCCCCACTCTGTCCCCATTCCCTGCTCCCAACCTCTAGTAATGGTTAGTCTATTTTCTGTCTCCATGAGCTCAGATCACTATTGTTTTTAATATTTAGCTCTCGCTATGAGTGAGGACATGTGCCATCTCTCTTTCTGAGCTTATTTCATGTGACATAATGTTCTTCATTTCTACTCATGTTGTAAATGGCAATATTTCATTTTTTGTGGTTATATAATATTCCTTTGTGCATACAGACCACAATTACCCATTCAAGTGTTGATGGACACTTAGGCTGATTCCACATTTTGGCTGTTGTAAATAGTGCTGTGATAAAATAGGAGTGCAGACATCTTTTTGGTATGTTGAATTTCTCACCTTTGGATATATACCCAGCAGAGGGGTTGCTGAGTCATGTGGTAGTTCCATTTTTAGTTTTTTAAGGAATTTCTACACTGTTGTCCATTGTGGTTGCTGCTAATTTACATTCTTGCCAACAGCGTATAAGGGTTCCTCTCTCTCCATATCGTCACCAGCATTAGTTTGGAGCAATAGAGTTTTAAAAACCACCCATAATCTTCATCTCCAGTGATAATGTCTGTTAAAAACTCTTCTGGTCAATTTCCATGGGCAATATTCACATGTTTAGTTTGTTGGTTGGTTTGGAAAGTATGAGATACTTTATTTCATGTCACGTCCTGCCACCAGTTATTCCCAGATTGGTGTTTCAAGACCGTATTTCTTCCTCTGCCAGTGCTAACTGTTGGAACTCTGACTCCAACCTGGCATAACCCTCTGACCTCTCCTCCAGCCATGTGTGTGCTCCAACTCCAAGGACTTATATTCTCACTCATCCATCCGTTCATTCATTTAACACATATTTACAAGCACCTACCACGTGCCAGAATCTGTATGAGAAGCTGGGCATTTAGTGGCAAACACAGCAGATGAAAATCACTGCTCTGACAGTGAGTCTACCATGGGACAAAACGGACAAGCAAGTAATTACAGAGCGTGATGTTAGATTCATGCCGTAAGTCAGGAGAATGGTCTGAAGGACATAGGGTAGAGACTGGCTTTAATAGGTGGTCATCCAAAGGGCTGTCTGATGCGTAGCGGGTGAGCAGAGTCTGAATGCAGTAAGGAACTGGCTCCCACTGGTTTGTGGAAGGTCCTCCCCACTCTTATCTGTCAGTCATTTTAAAATTCAGCTAAAACTCTTTCTCTTCCAGGAAAACATCTTGGTCACCGCAGCTCACATCCCTGTCTCTTCAGAACAACTGCCTTCTTCACTCATCTTTATTTTGTACACTTACATTGTGTTATTACTTCCTTTTTTTGTTGTTTTATTTCCCTCCCAAAAGATAATATTGAGTCCAAGATTGGGCTTCGGTTTCTGTGCACCACCTCACACGGAGGAACATAATCTACGTGCATAAACCAGGGTCACTGAGAGTGCTACGTCGGTAGTTATTGTTTGAATGGAGTGCTGAGGCTTTAATATTGCTTTTGCAGACTGCAGTGTGAAAAATCTGTGTAGACAGGAGAAAACGACCTCAGAATAACAAAGGCCATATGTGAAAACCCTGCAGTTGACATACTCAGTGGTAAAAGCCTTTTTCTCTAAGATCGGGAACAAGACACTTTTACCACTTCTATTCAACATAACAGTAGAAGTCTGAGCCAGAGAAATTAGGCAAGAAAAGGAAATAAAACGTATCCAAATTGGAAAGGAAGGAGTAAAATTTTCTTGTTTTGTAGGTGACATGATGTAGAAAACCTCATAGACCCCACAAAAAAACTGTTGAAACTAATAAATAAATTCAACAAAGTTGCCGAAGATAAAATGAACACATGAAAATATCAGTTGCATTTCTATACTCTGACAATGAACAATCCAAATAGGAAATTAAGAAAACAATTCCATTTTCAATAGTATCAAAAAGAGTAAAACACTTAGGAATAAACTCAACTCAGAAAGACTTATACGCTGAAAATTACAAAACATTACTGAAAGAGAGAAGACACGCACAAAAATGGAAGGATATCATGTGTTCATAGATTGGAATACTTAATTTTGTTAAGCTTTAAATACTACTCCAAGCGATCTACGTATTCAATGCAACCTCTATCAAAATAACAAAGACTTTAAAAAATTTTTGCATAGAAATAGAAAAACTTATTCTTATGTTTACTTGATCTTAGCCAAAAGGCTGAGAAGCAGTCATTCTTAAATTCCTATGGAATCTTGAGGGACCCTGAATAGCCGTGATCATCGTGATAAAGAAAGGCAACTCACACTTCATGATTCCAAACCTTGCTACAAAGCTACAGTAATCAGAACATTGTGTTACTGGTGATGAGATAGACTTACAGATGAACATAATTATGAATAGAGAGTCTAGAAATAAATACCCACATACACGGTCAAATGGTTTTCAACAAGGGTGCCAAGACCATACAATGGGGAAAAGATAGTCTGTTCAACAAACAGTACTGGGGAAATTGGATGTTCATATGCAAAAAAATGAAGCATGGTATTGGCATAAAAATAGAGACATAGATCTTTGGAACAGGATAGAGAGTCTAGAGATGAAACCAGTCATGTATTTGCCATCTGATCTTCAAAAAAACAAACAAAAGCAGGGCAGCGCCTGTGGCTCAGTGTGTAGGGCACCGGCCCTATATACTGAGGGTGGTGGGTTCAAACCCGGCCCCAGCCAAACTGCAACAACAACAACAAAATAGCCAAGCATCGTGGTGGGCACCTGTAGTCCCAGCTACTTGAGAAGCTGAGGCAAAAGGATCACTTGAGCCCAGGAGTTTAAGGCTGAAGCAAGAAAATTGCCTAAGCCCAAGAGCTGGAGGTTGCTGTGAGCTGTGATGCCACGGCACTCTACCAAGGGTGACAAAGTGAGACTCTGTCTCTAAAAAAAAAAAAAAAAAAATTAAAAGCAAACAAAAGCATACACTGGGGAAAAGAATTTCTATTTAATAAATGGTGCAGGGAGCATTGGTTAGCCATATATAAAAGGCTGAAACTGGACCCACACCTTTCACCGCTTATGAAAAGTAACTTGCGATGTATGAAACATTTAAATCTAAGACATGAAACTATAAAAACCCTAGAAGAAAATGTGGGGAAAACTTTTAATCATGTCAGCCCAGGGAAAAAGTTTGTGGATACAACCTTACTGGCAATAAAGAACAACAAAAATAAATAGATGGGACCTGATCATGTTAAAAAGTTTCTGCACAGCTAAGGAAACAATCGACAAAGCAAAGAGACAACCTTTAGAATGTGAGAAAGTATTTTGCATATTGTGAATCCAATAAAGGGCTAATAACCGGAATCTACAAAGAGCTCAAGCAAATCAACAAAGAGCGAGCCAAGAACCCCATGAAAAACTGGGCAAGAGACACGAGCAGAATATTTTCTCATGAGGACAAACTCATGAAAAATGCTCATCATCTTTAATTGTTAGATAAGAATAAAAGTGAGAAACTGTGTTTATAAAAAATAGAAAAATCAGGCTCGGCGCCTGTAGCTCAAGCTGCTAAGGCGCCAGCCACATACACCTGAGCTGGTGGGTTCAAATCCAGCCCCAGCCCGCCAAACAACGACAACTACAACCAAAAAATAGCCAGGTGTTGTGGCAGGCACCTGTAGTCCCAGCTACCTGGGAGGCTGAGGCAAGAGAATAGCTTAAGCACAGGAGTTGGAGGTTACTATGAGCTGAGATGCCATGGCACTCTAACCAGGGTGACAGCTTGAGGCTCTGTCTCAAAAAAACAAACAAAAAAAAAAAAGAAAAATCAGAGGGGCATGGAGGGTGCCTGTGGTCCCAGCTATTAGAGAGGCTGAGGCAGGAGGATCACTTGAGCCCAGGAGCTTAAAGCTGCAGTGAACTATGATGCTACCACTGTACTCTGGTAGTAAGACCCTGTCTCGAAAAAAATTATTCTTATTCTACAAAAGAAATCTTAAAATAACAATTGAATTAGTTGATGCAGGTAATTATAATAGTTGCATAAACATGCAAATCTAATGTAAAAGTGATTTAAAATAAATACATGTCTCTTGCCCAGTGGTAGATGGGATTGTTTGCTCTTCTTTTGTTGATTAATTTGAGTTCTCTGTAGATTCTAGTTATCAAACCTTTGTCAGATTCATACCATGCAAATATCTTTTCCCATTCTGAACAGAACCTTCTAGAAGGAAGACAGATAAGTGGCTAACAAACATTCGAAAAAATGCTCATTGTCCCTAATCTTCAGAGAAATGCAAATCAAAACCTCCCTGAGATACCATCTAACCCCAATGAGAATGGCCCACATCACAAAGTCTGAAAGCTGCAGATGCTGGCGTGGATGTGGAGAGAAGGGAACACTTCTACACTATGGGTGGGACTGCAAACTAATAAACTTTCTCTGTGCAAAGAAGTATGGAGAATCCTCAAAGAACTCAAATTAGAACACCCAGTTAATCCTGAAATCAGAAGAAAAAAAAATCATTTTATCATAAGGACATTTGCACTAGACTGTTTATTGCAGCTCAATTTACAAGCAACAAAATCTGGAAACCACCCACATGTCCACCAGCCCAGGAATGTATTAACAAACTGATATATGTATACCATGGAATACTATTTGGCCATTAAAAAGAGAGAGTTTATATCTTTTATATTAATCTGGACAGAGTTGAAACACATTCTTCTTCGTAAAGCATCACAAGAATGGAGAAGCATAAGCATTTTGCATTGTGTATCAAATCAGTACACTGAACCCCATAAATGCATCAATGTACACAGTTATGATTTAATAAAAACAAAAAAAAATTAAAAAAAAGAACGGAGAAGCAAGTATCCAAAGTACTCAACACTAGTGTGAAGCCAGAATATGATCTAATACATGCCCACATTAGAGAAAAACTCAAATCAATTCAAGATGAGGAGTGGAAGATTGAGGAAGTGGGGAGAAGGGAGGAAAGAGGGTGGTGGGTGTGTTCCCACTTAAAGGGCACAGTGTTACAGTGTATGGCACACCTCTTGGGGTGGGACACAATTATAAGAGGGACTCTACCTAAGAAATGCAGACATTGTAACCTATTTCTTTATACACTCACATTAACCCAAAATAAACAATTATATAAAATTAAAAAAACCGTAATGAGACCTATTCATCTTATGAAAATATTAATCATAACCTCAGCTGGGGATTAAATTAACACTTTGATGACATCTTTTTGCAATCAGGGCATACAGAATCTTGGGAGAGTTAGGAAGTATTTGAAGTCACCAGACAAATGTGGCTCATCTTCCTAAATCTTCATTTTACTAAAAAGCATGAAGGAAATAAACCTTTTCTTTCAACAGTAAGACAAACCCTGAAATTATGAGGCAGAATGAAAGTTTGCACATGGATTTTCAGAAAGAACAGATGTAAAAAATGTACCCTGATTCTGATGTCACATACCCAGGATTTCCATGTCTGAATTGATCCTTCTCAGCTATGGGATACTTAGAGGTTGTAAAGCACTCTCCTTATTAAACCATCAGTATACTAAATAAATAAATAAATAAACGAATGGTGAATATATTCTTTACGCTTTTTTGATGTTACTAATTATTGCTTGACTTAATCTACCATAAATTTGATTTAAAATTTTGTTCATTGTTCATCTAATTTTTAGCCTTTTTCTTTGCAAGACTATTATTTTCTTGGTATTTTTCTGATGAAAGTACTCTTCTCAACATGGACATATATTTTTTCCACAAAGTTGCATGCATTATTTTATGAAAAATAAAATTGAAATTCCTTTAATAGATTCATCTTGTAGAATAAAATGTTTTAACTAAGAAAGTTATTTCTATAGGTACCTGGTAGACTTAATATGCAATGCAGGATATTATAACTTAATTTTTGGCATAAATATGTCAGTCCAAATATGTCAAGAGGAATTATCTTAAGACCTCCCTTTAGAATACTTCTTTGAAGAAAATTTTGAACGGGCCTTCTTACTTTTATTTCATTCCAGTTCAGAATATAAATTCATCCAATTATTAATATAGCTCTATCAAAAGATTCTGTCTACCAGTTGAGATATTCCAAAGCATGATTATAAAATTTCAGAATAAAACCTCATTTGAGCTTTTCTTGCTTACTTTGTGGAGCTTACTTTTGAGGTGGATAAGTTTCAATGGCCTACTGCTTATTTTCAACATTACTTTTTTTTAATTTTTTTGAGACAGAGCCTCAAGCTGTCACCCTGGATAGAGTGCTGTAGCATCACAGCTCACAGCAACCTCCAATTCCTGGGCTCAAGCGAGTTTCTTGCCTCTGCCTCCCAAGTAGCTGGGACTACAGGCACCTGCCACAACGCCCAGCCATTTTTGGGTTTCGGCCGTCATTGTTGCTTGGCGGGCCTGGGCTGGATTCGAACCCGCTAGCTCAGGTGTACATGGCTGGCGCCTTAGCCCGTTGAGCCACAGGCGCTGAGCCAACATTACTTTTTCTTTTAACCTGACTGAACATGTGCTCAGGAGGCAAATAATTATGTTTGATTATGTTGAAGAAGCTTCAAAAGTAGTTTTTTTGGTGTTACTTTGGTAGATTACTTTCATGACTTTCAACTACTTTTGCTCTACATGCAATTAGAATTTCAAGGACTTATTTACAAAAGGGCCCAATACCATTGTCAGTCACTTAGGCTGGTTTATAAGGGGCTTCTTTGAAGACTCAAATATTTCTAATATTAGCTTGAAAAAAGATAGTAAAGAGAGATAACCTGGACTACTTTAAGGAATGTTTTTTGTATTCTACATCAGTTTTGCCATAGACATTTTTAAGTTCAGTTTCTCTATGTATAAATATAAGTATTTACACATGAGAAAACTGCAGTTTCTATTTGAATGGAATAGTGCAGCTTGTCTGAATGCAATTAACAATTTTAACACCACAGCTATATCCTCTGTTAAACACATTTTTTATTCTATTTTATTTTTATATTTTAATTTTTATTTTCTTGAGACAGAGTCTCACTTTGTTGGCCTCGTAGAGTACCATGGCATCACAGCTCACAGTAACCTCAAATGCTTGGGCTTAAGTGATACTCTTGACTCAGCCTCCCAAGTAGCTGGGACTACAGGTGCCCACCACCATGCCTGGCTACTTTTTTTTTGTTATTGTTGTCATTGTTGTTTTAGCAGGTCCTGGCCTGGCCAGACCTACCAGCCCCAGTGCACGTGGCTGGCCCCCTAACCACCAAGCCTAAACACATTTTTAATATTTACTAAGAACATTGTTTTCAACACACACTGTGCTCCATCACAATTTTTATTCATTGTAGTCATGGCAAAACAATAATTTTACCTTTGGTGCTGAACTTTTGCATGGCATTTGTGATGGCAATCCCACTGATGTCAAATGTTTCACCTTTGGCAGAATGAACTCACAAAAGCTCGATATTGACTCCATAGACTGACCAGTCAATCAAATCATTATTGAAATGGCTTTTATACTTGGAGCATCCCAGGACAAGGATAAAAACCTGGCATTGATTTACTATATGTATGTGCTGTGCTTCTGCTGAACAGCCTGCCACTCACTAGGACTTCACCTTTCCCAACTACACAAACACTTGGAATCGCGATAGAGAAGGAAACAGATTCTGGAACAACAAGCTGTGGGTTTAACTGAAGAGTCATGCTTCACAGAGTGACGCAGATGGGCCCCTGCGGTCCGGGGATTCGATTGTCTTTTTGTCCCTTAGTTCTGGTGTCAAGCTCTGGCCTGATGGCCGGGACTTGTGAAGAGTTTTGGAGTCAGGGGCTTGATTCCACATTGGAGGCCCCCTGGGTATCAGAGGCCATCTCTGTGTCTGGGGCCTGGTTGCCTCACTTTGCATTTTGGGGGTCAGGAGGATGGCTTCCAGGGTGCTCTGTGGCTCTGGCCACCGTGGTTGGGATGGCTGAGCTCTTGGACCCTCCAGCCTTTCTCAATGGGATGCAGTTAGCTGGGTGACCACCAGCAGGACAGGCTTCTTGGCCTCTGAGGCTCGCTGTCACTGTGGCAGCTGCACTGAAGATTCTTTGTTGATTTAACTCTTAAATTTTTGGAATGATATCTCTCTATTTTTTGGACTGTTTAATTACTGCTGTTTCTCCTAGTCTTTCAGTAAATCCATGACAAGCATCTTTGTGTATGTGTTTTTTTTTTTTTGCATTGGTAATTCTGGTCACCATCCCTGGAGTGGCTGTGTGGTCCCACACAGTCCCCTGGGCTGCTCTCCCATTCCACAGCCAGGGACCCGGAGGCAGCTGACCTTCCAGGCGATGCCACCCGTGAATGGCCAGGCCAGGATTTGAACCCAACCCCTCTGAAGTTTAAGGCCATTCTCTTTCCACTATGCTGTGGCTATATTCCTAGAAAGGTGATGACTGGGTAAAATGATGTGAATATCTTCAAAGCTCTTGGGTCAAATTTTTACCTCCTTATGAACTGTCAGAGATTGGGTGCATGGAGCAGGGAGGCTGCCTTCCTGTGGATGCTGGGCCTCAGCTTCTTGAGATGAAGGGTGGCCACCAGGCATGGGCCCCTGAGCATTGGCTGGCGGCAGACTTTCTTTTCCTGCTCCTCTTACTTCTTGGCTGATAGGCCCTACCACACATTGAAAGCATATCGGAACTCTGAAATGCAGGTTCTTGGGTGGTCAAACAAAGACTAGAAAGATACACCACCACCAAACAACAAACATTAAAATAGGCAAGGGTGGGCCAGAATGAGTCCCAGCTAGGACCATGTCTTGTTACAAGAGCGATGGCCTCTTGTAGAGAAAAGTACTGAGAAAAGCCTTGGTTGCTACCCTATTGGGCTGCCAACCACCTGCCTTCTGAGAGGCACCATTCCAGACTCCGGGGGGTGCCCCGGCCAGAGTCTCTCTACTGGAACCTCTAGCAATTGGGATAACCAGGATAAAATAGAAAAAGACACTACATTAAGACACTCAGAGTTTATTGAAAGACAAAAAAAATGCTCTACAAAGTTAAGGCAAAGCTATTAGTAGGAGTGGCAGAAACAGCTCACTACCTCCTATACAAACTCTTACTTCTTAAAGATTCCTAAGTTATACTTAGTTTTAACTTCTGTTGTAACATTCTTACTTAATCTCTACTTTGCATCTTAATTACTTCTTGTAGGGGGTGGTCAGTGCTAGCACCACCTGACCTGTAGTTCCGCCTGCTTGCTTCTGTTCTTAGATAAGTTTCTCCCTATGTTGAAATAAACACCAGTTTTTCTTTCTTTTTTTTTTATTTTACATGATTTTTTTTTCTTTAAATATATGTATTTTATTATTCTTCATTACATTATTTCCCCCTGACCCCACCCCTCCGTGGTAAGACGGAATTGATTTACAGAAAAGAATACAGAAAACACCAAAGCTCCTGGTAGAGGGAGAGATTTCAAGTGGGGAGAGAGATGCTCTCTCCGTTCCTCTCCCGGTCTTTCCCCGTCTCCTCCT
>CAUYRH010116122.1:0-28599 GCA_963574655.1 Perodicticus potto
TCTCCACTGGCCAGGCTTACAGGAAAGGCCTGAGGCCTCTGTCAGGAGGGACCCTTGTCACAAGCCTCCTGGAGGAAAGGCCTGGAGCCTCCTGTCAGGTGGGACCCAGAGCATGAAGTGAAGATGAAGAGGGTCATGGCCTACACCAGGGGACAGACAGCCAGGAAACGCCCTGCCTCTTAACTTCTTGAGGGGATCTTGGCCTTTGCTGCCTTCCCCAGGGAAACCCCTGGTCACCCCAGAACCTCACTGAGACTTGACTCCCCAAAGCCTGAGCCTCCTTACTATGACTTATACCTCAGGGACTGCAGCTCGTGGCAGCTACCTCCTTCCTCCCTTCCTTCTGTTACCCTGTCCCCTTACTCAGGCACCATGTCCCTCCCCTCTACCCCACATGCTGTGTCCAGCATCATCAAGCCAGGTGCTGGGACTTCTCAATTTCTGTGACTGGAAGGACTCAAGCTGCCACCTGGGCCTGGTTTTAGAAGTTTTTAATTTTAATTTTGTAAAAGAGGAGAAAAAGTATAATAAACTTAGCCATGGGACTAGAGGACTATTGGTTGTGGTTTCTAATTGTTCTGGAAGGAGGCAGCTTGTGTCAGTGTGTATATGTGGGGGATAGAATCGCCCCTCCATGAGAAGCAAGGGGGCTCAGTTGCCCCTCAGAGAGTGTCCTGACAAGCCTGTTTTGCTGGAGCTCTGGCTTAGGCTCTCAGTGGTTTTGGTTTTGCTGAGAGCTGGGCTTGGTCCACAGGTGAACTCAGCATTGCTGGAACTTCTGTTCTAGTACCATCTCCGGGCAGCTTCAGCCTTGTCCGGCCTCTGGCTTTTGCTCTGGGTGGCCTCAGTGTCACTGGGGTTTGCACCTAGGTCAAGGGAAGCCTGGATCCTGCTGCAACTTCGAATCAGTCCCCTGCTCTGGAGTCCGTCAGCTTTGCTGGATCTCCAGCTCCAAGCATGGGCAGCTGCGGTCTTTCTAAGCCTCTGCCTTGCGGCCTGGGTAACCTTGATCTTCTTGAGTCTCTGCCTTGGACCGTTGGTGGCCTCTGTCTTGCTGGGGCTCTGCCTCTGTCCCTGGGTGGCCTCGGTCTTGCTGGGGCTCTGCCTCTGTCCCTTGGTGGCCTCGGTCTTGCTGGGGCTCTGCTTCTGTTCCTTTGTGGCCTCAGTCTTTCTGGTTCTCTGCTTCTTTCCCTTGGCCTGAGTCTTGTTAGGGCTCTGCCTTGGGCTCAGGGAAGTCTTGGCTTTTCTGGAGCTGTGGCTCAGGTATAGGTCCTCCCTGCTTCCAGAGGATTGAGTCTTCAGGAGTGAAGACTCAGAGCCTGTCACAGCGGTGGCTGAGGTGCTCTTATCTCCGTGGTAGAGAGTCGATATCTCTGTCTCTGAGGAGCTTGCGGTCCTGACTGGGAGGGGTGTGCCAAGAGCACCTGTCAGGCCTGCCTCACCTCCCCTGGACAGCTCCAGGAAAGGGGCCTTCTAGGTCTTGCTCAGGCCTGCATCCCTGAAGCTTTGCATGGCCAAAAGGACAGAAAGGGCTGCCAGACCATAGCAGCCCAGCCCACCTCAGTGCCCTAGGCTGGGCTGTGAGATGTGGTGTGATATCTGATGGTCCTGTGCCCCATATCTGCCCCACTCTGCTAGCTGCCCCCTGCCCTCTGTGCTTCTCCACACAAACAGCCTGCTGGCTCTGGGCCCTTTCCCCAGCTGCACCCTGCTTCACCCTTCCCATACCTGACTAAGCTTCGTCTTCCTTCAGACCTAGAAGCCTCTCTTGTCCCCCTGAAAAGGGGAGTAAGTGTGCCCATAGCCCCCAGGGCTTCCCCGCACTGTCTTTCACACTGGCTCCTGGCTGACTGGTCCCCTGCCTGCCTTATCCTTTCAGATTGGACTCAGTGCTCCCTCTCCAGAGCAAGAGCTGTGCCAGTCATCCCTGTCCCCAGTGTGGGGCAAAAGTCTGGCCCAGAGCACCTGATGCCTTTGTTGGCTTGCACTAGATGAAGGAAGGGGTCTGGGCACTGCGTTCTCTCCCTACCAAGGATTGCACACACTGGCCCTGAGGGCTCTGGGCAGAGCAGCCCGCCAGCTTTGCCCCTTTTGTCTCTTCCAGGAAGAACGGGGGGGGGGCAGGGGGGGAAGAACCACTGGGATATGCATAGGGACAGGTCTTGGCGAGGAGTGTGGGAGGAGCAGCAGCTTCTGTGAAGTGTGTGTGGGTGAGACCCAGCCTCCCTGCGCTGCATGGGCATCATCCCGCTGAGTTCTCACCACACCCCTGCAGGCTTGGGATTGTTCCTGTTGCACTGAAGCCACACAAGGCCTCACAGTGAGAAATGGCAGAGCCCAAATTCACACCAAGGCCAACAGTCTCGGACCTCTGGCCTTTGACCACTCTGCTGCCTGGGCTGGCTTAGGCCTGGTAGGAGCACCAGAGACTTACAGCACAAGGTGGAACCTGAGGAGGTCTGGTCGGGGTAGCCGTCTGTCAGGGATGTCACCTTGTCCAGTTCCTTCTCCTGTGGCAAGAAACAGACTGGGCAGTCCAACTATGGCAGGCCCCCACAGCCACTGCTCTGCCAGGCCAGTAGGCTCTGGGGCCCTTCCGTGAAGAGCGATGGTTCTCCTGAGATTAGAGCTCCCCAAGGGCACCAGGTCGGGGTTTGGTGGGACGTGGAGGAAGGGGAGGACCAGGCTGGACAGGTGTGGTGCCCGTGAGGAAGATAGTGTGCAAGGAGCTGCTAGGGCCTTACTTCTCCCAGCTATGAGATGGATGAAAATGAGTTCAAGTGTGGGGTAGGCTTCTGTAACTGTAAAATGCTGTGGCCTGGGGAATGGTCCCCATGTTTGACCTCATCTCACCCTCTTCTCACACAAGGGAGGGAACAGAGGGAGACCCACTGCTGTTAATTACCACTTCCCAGACAGGAAACCAGACAGGTGACACCTAAGCCATCTCCCAGGGCCACTCAACTAAGAAGCGGAAAAGCCAGGTTGGAATCCAGGTCTTCTGCCCTCTGCTCATGTTCATACTGCAGGCAGTGAGGGGCCAATAAGGGACGCAGACATGCCCGGGTGCCAGCTGGGTGCTGGGCCCTGTGATCTGCACTCGCTCACTTCAGCTCAACATCTCCCTCAGGGAGGGAGCCCATGGTGACTTCAGGGGGTACACAGAGAGGAATTTTGTACTTCTGTAATTTTTTCTTATTTGAGCTAAAAAAATGAAGAGCTAGTGTTTCCATTTAAGGCAAGGGACATTGGTATTCCATTTACTTCGATTGCATAAACTTTCCTTTGAAAGTAAGTTGACTCGATGTGTGTCAGCAGTAGACTAGAGAAATACACTAGTACCCAGGACAGAACGGCAGTGAGGGGCAGGTGCAGCCACCCACACACAGTGAAAGGAGGCAGGCACTATGGGCAGCGCCTGTGGCTCAGTGGGTAGGGCAATAGCCCCATATACCGAGGGTGGAGGGTTCGAACCCAACCCCAGGCCAAACTGCAATAAAAAAAAATAGCCGGGCGTTGTGGCAGGTGTCTGTAGTCCCAGCTACTTGGGAGGCTGAGGCAAGATAATCGCTTAAGCCCAAGACCTGGAGGTTGCTGTGAGCTGTGACACCACAGCACTCTACCACGGGTGACAAAGTGAGACTCTGTCTCTATAAAAAAAAAAGGAAAAAGGAAGAAAATCTGGCACAACTGACTAGTGCAGCCAGGAGAATTCATGAAGGTGACCATGGGTAAAGTGTGTGAAGCCTTCCCCTGAGGGCCCATGTCCTCAGGTATACTCCCCCAGGAGTACCATCCCCATCTTATGGCAAGACGTCCCCAGCCCATCACACAGCTGAGGAGTGGCAAAGCCAAGCCTGGAAGCCCCTAGCTGGCCTCAGACCCTGAGATCCCAGGCCTTGGAATGTTCCACTCACCTCTACTTTCTCTTCCTCTTCCTTTTTCTCTTCCTCCATGGGGGCCTCGGCCTCGGCCTCAGCCTCTTCCTGTGGGCTTTCTGGCTGTACCTGTTCTGGGATCTGGGCCGTGGCCTTCTGCTCTTTGGTGGCCTCAAACAGAGGCTCTTCCAGCTTCCATGAAAGCTGCAGTTCCCGGGCCTTCTGGCGCTGTAATTCCCGCTCCCTGAGCACCCTGCCAAGCCATGGCCCAAAGCATTGGGTCAGTCTCCCTTACTCACCCTGCCATTCAAGGGATTGGACAGCAGTCTCTGCTCCAGGGCTTACCCCACAATGCCTTGCAGGCTGCTGGCCTGCTGACTGCTCTCCATCATCCGCTGTAGCTGCACCCTGGCCAGGTGGGCCACCTTGGTGCCAAGCACCTCCTCCACTGACATTTCCGGGAAGAGGGTGGTCATCAGCGGGAGCACCTACCAGGAATGGAGGTGACCAGAGCCTGGTGTGGCCCAGAGGAGGGGACAGATGGCACAGTGCCACCCTGCCCTTGCAGAGTCCCACTTGGCCCTTCTCCAGGCTGAAGAGGGAAATGTTTCCTAAATTGTTTTCAAACCCAGAACTACCAGGAGACTGTGACAAAGGGCCAATTATAAGATGGGTCACTGATGGTGAGCTCATTGTGTGTGTCTGGTGCCAGACAGATGTGGGCTTGACAGCTAAGCCATGGGACCTGGGGCAAAGCAACTGCCTGCTCCAAGCCTTACTCTCCTCATCAGTAAACTGGGGGAGAGGTGATGATGTTACCTATTTCCCAGGTTGGTGAGGAGGGTGAAACAGAGAGGAAGGAGTTTCTGGGGTTAGAATCCTGCCTGGCATGTGGTAGATGTTCTGGCATTAGCAGCTTTTATTATTGTTATCAAACTAGATTTCTTTTAGTAATGGGGAGTATCTTCAGGAGGCCAGGGGTACTGATTCCAGAGCCCACCCTCCTGGCCCAGCAGGAACGCACCTTGGGTTGCTTGGGGTTGAGAAGGAGAACAGTGGCAACATCCTGGCGGGCCCCAAAAATGTCCTGCAGGAGCTGCCGAGTCCTGGCCCGGTATAGGTAGTACTGGGCCTTTTGCGGGTTGTGCTGGATGGCCACTGAGAAGTGGTCCTCCGCCTTCTGGAACTGCCTGCAGGACACAGTGGGCCCCAGGCTGCCATTAGCTGCGCCACCTATGGGGAAAGGGAAGCTTCTGGGCCCCACTTAGGAGTCTGGGGAAAACCAAACTCTCCCACCTGGCTCCCCTACCACATGCTTCCCTTTCCTCCAGTTACACGCTGATGGACTTAGCACTCAGGTGCTAGTGTGAATCCCTAACATAAGTGAACATTTTTATGATCTTGGGGTAAAGCAAGTCTTTCTGAGAACAAACCCAGCAGCTAAAATGAAATATTAATTTGAAGGCTGGGTGCAGTGACTCATGCCTGTAATCCTAGCACTTGGGGAGGCCGAGGTGGGTGGATTGCCAGAGCTCACAGGCTGGAGACCAGCCTGAGCCAGAGAAAGACTCTGTCTCTAAATAAATAGCCAGGCTTTGTGGTGGGCACCTATAGTGCCAGCTACTTGGGAGGCTGAGGAAAGATCACTTGAACCCAAGAGTTGGTAGTTGCTGTGAACTATGATGCCACAGCACTCTACCAAGGGTGACAAAGTGAGACTCTGTCTCCAAAATAAAAATAGGGTGGCGCCTGTGGCTCAGTGGGTAGGGCGCAGGCCCCATATACCGAGGGTGGCGGGTTCAAACCAGGCCCTGGCCAAACTGCAACAGAAAATGTCTGGGCGTTGTGGCGGGCAACTGTGGTCCCAGCTACTCGGGAGGCTGAGGCAAGAGAATTGCCTAAGCCTAGGAGTTGGAGGTTGCTCTAAGCTGTGTGACGCCATGGCACTCTACCGAGGGTAATAAAGTTAGACTCTGTCTGTACAAAAAAAATAAAAGTAGTCAGGCCTTGTGGTGGGCACCTATAGTCCGAGCTACTTGGGAGACTGAGACAAGAGAGTCTCAGTCTTGAGCCCAAGAGTTTGAGGTTGCTGTGAGCTGTAATGCTACAGCACTCTACTGGAGGCAACAAAGTGAGATTCTGTCTCAAAAAAAAAAAAAAACAAGGAAAAGAAAAATATTAATTTGATGAGGATTAAACTTCAAGCTATTGAGTATCAAAAACACCACAAAGAAAAGCAATATGTAGGGAAAATATATTTTCTTACTCTACAAAGAACTCTAATAACCGAAAAACATTTTTTATTTAATTTTTTTAATTTAGAAACTTCTCCCTAAAAATAATTTTTTTTTTTTTTATTGTTGGGGATTCATTGAGGGTACAAGAAACCAGGTTACACTGATTGCATTTGTTAGGTAAAGTCCCTCTTACAATCTAATTTTTTTTTCTTAGAGTCCCACTTTGTAACCCTCAGTAGAGTTCTATGGCATCACAGCTCACAGCAACCTCAAACTCCTGGGCTCAAGCGATTCTCTTGCCTCAGCCTCCCACGTAGCTGGGACTACAGTCACCTGCCACAACACCCAGCTATTTTTTTGTTGCAGTTTGGCCGGGGCCGGGTTTGAACCCTCCACCCTTGGTATATGGAGCCAGCGCCCTACCCACTGAGCCACAGGCGATTCTCTTGCCTTAGCCTCCCGAGTAGCTAGGACTACAGGTTCCCACCATAACGCCCAGCTATTTTCAGAGATGAGGGTCTCGATTTTTGCTCAGGCTGGTCTTGAACACATGAGCTCAAGCAATCCACTTGCCTGGGCCTCCCAGAGTGCTAGGATTACAGGTGTGAGCCACAGCACTCAGCCTTTTTTTTTTTTTTTTTTTTTGCCTATTAAACTACCAGAGTTTGCCTGTTCATAGTATTAACACTCAGTGCTGGGGAGATTTGGGGGAAATCAAGGCTTTCTTTTCTTGGGGGAAGTTTGTATTGGTTCACTGGTTTTACAGAACTATTTGATATTTATTAAAATGTTAAATGTTCACATCCTTTAATCCAACATTTTAACCTCCAGTGATCTAACCTACACCTTTACCAGTATAAATGCATGAAAGCATATGTTCTGGATGCTCATGACAGCATTATTTATAATAAAAAACTGGAAATAGCCCAAATATCCATCAGTAAAGGATTGTCTAAAGAAATCAATTGCAGGGTGATGCCTGTGGCTCATCAAGTAGGGTGCCGGCCCGATATACGGAAGGTGGCGGGTTCAAACCCGGCCTCGGCGAACTGCAAAACAGAAAAATAGCTGGGCGTTGTGGTGGGCGCCTGTAGTCCCAGCTACTTGGGAGGCTGAGGCAAGAGAATCGCCTAAGCCCAGGAGTTGGGAGGTTGCTGTGAGCTATGTGACGCCACAGGCGATAAAGTGAGACTCTGTCTCTACAAAAAAAAAAAAAAAGAAAGAAAGAGAAAGAAATCAATTTTAAGGCCGGGTGCAGTGGCTCATGCCTGCAATCCTAGCACTCTAGGAGGCCAAGGCAAGTGGATTGCTTGAGCTCAGGAGTTCGAGACCAGTCTGAGCCAAAGCGAGACCCCGTCTCTACTAAAAATAGAAAAAACTGAGGCAAGAGGATCCCTTGAGCCCAAGTTGGAAATTGCTGTGAGCACTCTACCCAGGGCGACAGCTTGAGACTGTCTTAAAAAGAAATCAGTTGTACCTCTACCTCTAAGGGAGTACCATGCAAGCAATAAAACAGAATGAGATAGTCCTATATGTAATGCCATGGAAAGGAAAAAAGCCACTCAAAGGACAATTGAGAATGATCTCACTTTTGTAAATTAATAATTGTTACTATACAACTAGGAAAAAGTCTAGAGGAATCTTTACAAAACTTAAAGGGAAGGGCTTGGGAGGTAGGTATTGGAATCATAGCTGGATCATCCTGGATCATTAATTACTAAACACTGAATTTTTTTTTTTTTTTTTAAGACAGAGTCTCACTTTATCACCCTCGGTGAAGGGCTGTGGCGTCATAGCTCACAGCATCCTCCAACTCTTGGGCTGAAGCGATTCTCTTGCCTCAGCCTTCCAAGTAGCTGGGACTACAGGTGCCGACCACAGCGCCCGGCTATTTTTAGAGAGGAGGTCTCTCCCTGGCTCAGGCTGGTCTGGAACTCCTGAGCTCAGGCGATCCACCCACTTCGGCCTCCTAGAGTGCTAGGATGACAGGCGTGAGCCACCGCGCCTGGCCACGAGCTGCATCTTGATTCAGGAATCCGGGAAAATGGTTTTCTACCGGGCCTGCCCCGCCCCCCGGGCAGCCCCGCCCACGTAGGGCCCCGGGCCCTCGCGCACCTGCGTCTCTGTTCGCAGACGCCCATCCTCTCCTGCAGCAGCCCCATGCGCATGTTGGCGCCCTTGTCCTGCGGGCTCAGCGCCAGTGCCTGCTTGTAGTCCGCCTCAGCAAAGGCCAAGTGGCCCAGCTGGAAGAAGCAATCTAGGGTCCGGGGGCGGGGGCTGAGTGCTTAGACAACTCCCAGTGCCCAAGAGCCCCAGCCCTGGGGGCTGCAGCCGGGGGCGGGGCCAGACATTGGTGGCGGATAACGCCCGCCAATAGGCGGTCGTAGTCTGTGTCTGCCCTAGTTTTCTGAGCATCTGGGCACCTTTTCTCAGCTGCCTCTTTCTGAGCATTTTAAAGAGACTGTAGCCAATTTATGTAAGGCAACATTTACCAGAGTGTGCCCTGGGACACTGAAATAATTAAATCTTTCCTCTTTCCTTCCTCCTTCCCTCCCTCAGGGGCCTCAAGTGCCAAGTCCAGGTCTAGGGATGCCCAGAGGCCCACCTACACCCCGGCTCCCGCCCCAGCTCTGGACCCCACGGACCGCCTCGGTTGATGTAAAGGCCTTTCTCCCGCTGCTCATCCCTGAGGGCTTTGTTCAGCAGGAGCACGCCCTCCTGATAGGCGCCCTGCATGTAGCAGCGCACCGCAAAGTCGTTGTAGGCCAGCAGCAGCTGGCGCTGCGCCTGCTGCACCATGTCCTCCTGGCTGTCGGTCACCATGTCCAGCACCTTCAGAAAGTCTTCCACCGCTTGGTCAAACTCCCCCTTCCTTCGGTACATGGTGCCCCTATAGGGGAGGGCACAGAAGGCAGAGTCAGGGCTAATGTATCCCCAATTGGCTGGCCAGTGGCTGTACAAGCCACTAACCCCTCAGGGTGGGCCTTCCTGCCCCACTGGGCTGGCTCAGGATTGCTATTTGATAACCTGCCAGTCACTGGTAATTTGATTTTTCTCAAAAATAGCTGTCCTCACTTTCTTTTTGGGAGCCAGATGTGTGCTAGCCTCTATGTTAAGGCCTTTTTGTACTCAAGACAGACATGTTCCCCCACTATTTAGATGGAAAACCCAGGCTCACAGAAGGTAATTTGCACCAAATCACATAGTAAGTTCTTGAGGCACTGGATTCAAACCCAAGTCTCCTCCACCAAGCTGGGCTGACCCTCCCAGTGTGACTTGCTGGGAGACCTGAGGTTCTAGGGTTCCCAGGATAACAGGAAGCTGCTGCCTGCCCCTCTTCCAGGAGCAGAAACAGAGACCACCTCCATGATGCCTTGACCCCAGTGGGAAGTAGGGACAGACTATTAGAGGCTAAATGGGGAAACTGAGGCCAGGAGGAAGTCAGGGACACTCCTTAGACCACACAGCAAGTCTATGACAGGCCAGGGCCTGAGCCCTTACTCCCCACCCAGTACCGGAAGAGGAAGAAGCTGGGGTCCAGGGGGTTGTTCTGGATGGCACAGTTGATGCGCTGTAGTGCGTGCTGCAGTTTCCCCTGCACAGCCAGGATCCCTGCATCTTGGCGTGCCTGCTGGGCCTGCTCCACCATCTTCTTGAGCAGCGACTTGGCCTGCAGGTGCATGGGCTCCAGCAGCAAGGCACTGTGCAGGTCCCGGTGGCAGAGGTTGGGCTGCAGGAGCCAGGGAGGTCACAGAGGTACGGCCTGAGCTGGCCCTGCCCTGCCCAGGGGGAGGGAGGAGGGCAGGCCTCCAGGCCTCAGGGGCTGTCCTCCAGGCAGGCTGGCATCACACCACCCCTTCTCAGTCTACCCCCAAGCTCCTCCCAGTCCCACCTTTTCTGGGACAGAGAGCACTGTGGAGAAATCCTCTCCCAGGCCCCATCCCTGCTGGCCCTTTTCTAGGTGGGACCTCAGGTGAGCCAGGTCAGCTCCATGCTTTCTGGCAATGCCCCCTCTCTGTAAGACTCCCGTGGGACTGATTTGAAGGGGGGTGGGGACCTGTGGGCTAAACTGCCATGCTCTCCCTATCCCCTCCTGTGCTTCCTCCCCTGACTCCCTGACCTTTAAGCCCAAGACAGCTCTGACCAAGGGTTCTGACCATGGGTTCAGGCAGAAAACATTTCCTACAAATACCTTCCACAGGGTGTGCAAGTCAGTCAGTCAGTCAAAGTCAACAAACAGTTTTAGCAAGCACCCTGTTTCCTGTAGAGCAATTGGTTGGAGAGTGAACAGGAAAAACAGTGTGGACAGCAGATGTGTGTGGAAACTGGCAGAAGCTAGGAACAGGGCTCTGAACAGCACCACTGAGAACTGGCTGCCTGACCTGGGGCAAGTCACCCTGAGCTTGTTCTTCCTCTGCGAAAAGAGGACAATGGGTGCAATCCACCTCTAACGGTTAACGTGTGCCTCACGGATAAACAATGGACAGCAGAGGGTGAGGTGGCAGGGGTGGCAAATCACACAGCCAACAATAATTATCAGTAATTACTAGCCTCATGCCATTGAATCACTTGTGGGACACTGAAGCCCAGCCCCTCAGCACAGGGAGAAGGTGCCTGGGTAGACTGTGCCACTAGAGCCACTCCTGGCGGCAGTGCTGCTCCTGACTGCAGGCTCACATTTCTGACCACCCACGAGACGTCCCATCCATCTGTCCCTCCCCATCCACCCAGGCCACTGCCAGGACACCTGGCATTGTTCTCCTTTGCCTTCTAGCAGAGAAGGAAAAAGGAGGGGAAGGAAGGCTGCCTTATCTCATGGTCCACTGGGTGTCTTCTGGATGTGCTTTATACATTATCTGCTCAGGGACATCTTCCCTGGGCTGTGAGCTCCATGAGGGCAGGAATGACATGGGTCTTTGACTTTGTTGTTCCCCTGGGGACCAGCACAGGCCTGGCATAGAGCCAAGGCCCCTCAATGATGGAACAACTACTCAACTGGGCAGACAAGCAGCCAGGAAGGACAGTGCCCCTCTACACTGACAGGCTTGCCCCCTCCTATAACTTGGGGCTTCTGGGGTGGGGACCAGACACACCCCTGCCCAGCCCTCCCTGCTCTACCTTCTGGAGGAAGTTGTAGAGTCTGGCCCGAAGGATGTAGATGTCGGCGTTGGTGGTGCCCTGCTTCACCTCCTTGGTAATGAGTGAGAGGCAGTCCTCATATCGTTTGAGGGCCAGGATACAGGCCAGGCTGAAGCCAGGGCAGAGGGCACTCTGTCTCCTGAGTGGAAGGGCAAGATAGGGCTTTGGGGGAAGAGTGGGGGCAGGGTACTCACCATCGGTATCGAAAGCAAGTTTTTGCAGGCTGCAGCTTGGCAGCTTGCGAGAAGATGGTCAGGGCATCCAGGAAGGCACACCGTTCAAACAGGCATTGGGCCTAGGGACACAGGGGACTGTCAGCTCTGCTTGTGACTCCGGCCCAGCTGCAACCACTAGTTGGCAGGAGGCAATGCTGGGGTAGAAGGGGAGAGAGATGAGAAATAGGAATAGAATTTTCTAGGGAGAGACTTAAAGAAACAGAGATAGAAAGATACAGAATTGAGGAGAGACAGCAATATGGAGAAATTCAGGAACACAGAGAGAAAACCTGGGAAGCAGATGAGAATAGCAGAGCTGACAGTAATAGACTATAGCCTGGCCCAGCCCTTGCTAAGTAAGAACCTGAACTTGTGGCCAGGTGCCATGGCTGATACCTGTAATCTCAGCACTCTGGGAGGCTGAGGCAGGCGGATCACCTGAGCCCACGAGTTCAAGACCAGCCTGAAAAAAAAAAAAAAACCCAAAAAACCCCCTGAACTTGTTATCTCACCAGCACTCAAAAAGTATCACCCTTTTACATAAGGATAGACTCAGAGCCCCTTCCTGTGGGTATACAGAAAGTAGCAGTGCAGGACATGGTTCTCCAAAAGACAGAGCAAGCACATGTTTTGGGTGTCTTGAATGTTTCTTTTTTTTTGAGACAGAGCCTCAAGCTGTCACCCTGGATAGAGTGCCATGGCATCACAGCTCACAGCAACCTCCAATTCCTGGGCTCAAGCGAGTCTCCTGCCTCTGCCTCCCAAGTAGCTGGGACTACAGGTGCCCACCACAATGCCTGGCCATTTTTTGGTTGCAGCCGTCATTGTTGTTTGGCGGGTCCGGGCTGCATTTGAACCCTCCAGCTCAGGTGTACGTGGCTGTACGTGGCTGGCGCCTTAGCCGCTTGAGCCACAGGTGCTGAGCCTTGAATGTTTCTTTTTAAGAATTGAATCTTTTTTTTTTGAGAGAGAGTGTCTCACTTTGACACTGTTGGTAGAGTGCCATGGCATCATAGTTCACAGCAACCTTAAACACTTGGGCTCAAGCAATTCTCTTGCCTCAGCCTGCCTAGGTCTTGCTCTTGCTCAGGCTGGTGTCAAACCTGTGAGCTCCAGGAAATCCACCCACCTCAGGCTTCCAAGTGCTAGAATTACAGGCGTGAGCTACCTTGCCCAACCCAAGAATTGAATAGTTTTTGACATTTCAAAAAAAGCCATCAAAGTTGTCAAAATAGAAAAAAATTAGGACTTTGTTGGTGTTTTATAGTTTAATATTGATTTTATTTTGAATTACAAACAGGGGTTGCTATTACCTTTTTAGTGTTTAGAGCCCTAGACTCTTTTTTCTTTTTGAGACAGAGCCTCAAGCTGTCACCCTGGATAGAGTGCTGTGGCATCACAGCTCACAGCAACCTCCAATTCCTGGGCTTAAGCAATTCTCTTGCCTCTGCCTCCAAAGTAGCTGGGACAACAGGTTCCCACCACAAAGCCCAGCCATAGATAGGTTGCAGCCAATATTGGTGTTATGCAGGCTCAGGCTGGATTCGAACCCACCAGCTCAGGTGTACGTGGCTGGCGCCTTAGCCTGTTGAGCTACAGGCGCTGGGCCTCTTTTTTCTTTTTTTGAGACATGGTCTCACTCTGTCACTCTAGGTAGAATGCTGTGGTAGCATAGCTCACAGTAACCTCAAATGCTTGGGCTTAAGCGATCCCCATGTCTCAGCCTCCCAAGTAGCTGGGACTACAGGCACCCACCACAATGCTTGGCTAGTTTTTCTATTTTTAGTAGAGATGGGGTCTTGCTCTTGCTCAGGCTGGTCTCAAAATCCTGAGCTCAAGCAATCCATCTGCCTCTGCCTCCCAGAGTGCCACGATTACAGGCATGAGCCACTACACCCAGCCCTAGAGCCTCTAGACTCTTGATCTGTGCCATCTAAGGCAATAGCTACTAACCTTGCGTGACTATAAAATTTTAAATGAATTAAAATTAAATAAGTGTAAAATTTAGTTCTTCAGTCACACTTGACATATTTTGAGGGCTCAAAAGTTCCATGTGGCTCAGGGCTATCCGTTGGACAGTGCAGAAAAGATTATTTGTCCTTATTGCAGAAAGTTCTATTGTCCAGTGCTATAAAAATTGACCCACTCCTGGCAGTAAACCAAGCTAGGAGGTGAGAGGGGCAGCAGATGGGGACACAGGCACAGGGACAAGGAGACACCTGGGAGACAGAACTGGTCCCAGGAGCAAGGAAGCCCCCTGTAACTGGAGTCGCCAGGGCCAGGTGTGAGGTGGGCACCCCTAGGCACCTGGAGGTAAAGCACAAAGGTGAGCCGCTCCAGGTATTTGGAATTCTCTGGCTCAACTGAACAGGCCTTTCGCAGGTTCTGGGCGGCCGAGGAGAAGTCACAGAGCTGGATGTAGGCCTCGGCCCGTAGGGCGTAGAAGTCTATCTGAGGGTGAGAGGACACAGTTGCTGTCCCATCCTCACCACCTACCCCTGATAGTAGGGAGAGGACTTTGCTTTCTTGAGGCATGACATCAGTTCCTACCAGGTAGGTGGCCCTGAGAGGAGGGGCCTTGTATGTACAATAGTGAGGGAAAAAGTGTGTACTGGCAACTGCCTGTGCCCACTCAAGCCTGCCCCTCACCAGCTGCGGATCCAGGTGGAGGGCTCGGGAGAAGAACAGCACGGCCATCTCCCAGTCTGCTTTCTCCAAGCACAGCTGGCCTTGGTGGTAGCTATAGGGATAGGAGGGTACAGGTAGAGGGGCTGGCCCTGACTTTGGACCAGCCTAGGCATATGGCTGGGGGGAGGGGAGGGGAGAGTTGCAGGGAGAGACAAGATGGATAGACAGAGACCAGAGAGCCCATCAGCCTTTTATCCATGGTAGAAGGGCCCCATTACACAGTTGAATTTACTGAGGACCAGAGAAGGACAGTAATGGCGCAAGGCTGCACAGCATGTTAATGACTATATAGGGACTCCAGGGGCCAAGGTAGTCACTTACTACTCCCTGACTTTGAGGGGCACTGTCAAGTCCTCAACCTTTGGTTTTACATCATAGAAGTCCTGGAACACCTGGCTGGTCCCAAAGATGGATTGCAAAGTCCCCTTTGGGATTGAAATCACTCGTGGCTTTGGGATAGTCTGTGAGGAAGCCTTGTAAATCTCCAGAGCATCCTAGAACCAAAGGACAGCAGCTGGAGCAGGCCTCAGAAGTGGCCCTCATCCCGTTCCCCCACTCTCCAGGGTTTCACCTGGAGGAGAGATGGAATGAGGCCCGGAAGAAGGCACACAGTCTAGGATGTTCTGTCCTATCTCTCTCTACTCCCGCCTCTACTACAGTCAAGGTTAAGGCCCAAGGTTCTCAGGCTCACACCAACCTCTACTCTTATCCAGGCCCTTTCCAGCTCCCACTTCCAGCTACCAACACCTAAGCTCTAATGCCTCCAGCTCAAGCCCTCTCCTAAGTCGCAGGTCTTGGGGATCCTGCAGCCCCTATGATATCCTAAGGGACCCTCACACCCAGCAGCCCACACTGAGTACCTCATCTGACATCTGCTCCAGGCTTTCCCACCTACATGAGGTCACTTTCCCCACCAGCCACCTAGCCAGAAACATGTCCCATCAGCCCTCAAGTTCCATAGCTTCCACTTTCTCAAAATTTCTCATTCCTTCTTTTTCCTCGTTCCCTCATCTGAACAAGGCCATTTCTGCCTCCAGCTCCCCACCGGCCACTAGTTCCAAGTCCTTCGATCTCAGCACAGCGGCCAGGGCCTTCCTGATTTGCACTACTGCCCCGGCCCCTCCTGACTTCAAGCCTTCCGGAGAACACAGACTGGTCCCTCCACGCTGGCCCTCTGGTTTTGCTCTACATCTTCTCCCCAGTCCGCACCTCATCGGAGTCTGCCATGAGCACCTTCTAGGAAGACGCTGGGGCTTGCGCCAGGGGCCCCACGCCCCTCGCGGCCCCAGTCTGGACCAAAGTTAGGTCCTGACGTTGCTAAGCACCATCTCCTGGACGCCCACGGACTCCGCCCCTTCGGCCACGCCCCCAGATCCGTGGGCCGCTCGAGCCGAAGAACAGAAAACTTTTATTAGCTGAGGAGGTGGAGGCCTGTAGCCTGGAAAGGACTTGCCGGGTTTCCGTCGCGAGGCAGGGCCACAGCGGGTGCCACCACGAGGCCCCTCCTCCCTACCGAAGCCTCCGAGAATCCCAAACAAACCCCACAGGGACACGGTGACGCGGCTCCATGGAATGCGCGGGAGCCCTCCAACAAAGCCACCACCTCGCTGCTTCCGGCCTTTCGAAGCACTGCGGCTGCGCAGCCCGGCTCGGATTGGACGCCTGAGCTTGCCCCCGGACAGTTAGCAACGCGATTGGTCGAGAGCTGGATGACGCGAGGGGCGGAGTCCGGGCCGAAAATGGGGGCATGTCGCCCCGCGGCCTCCTGCGCGCCGGGCTGTGGCGGAGTCCGGCTATGAGCTGGTTGGTTTTGGAGCCCCGACCCCCGGGGAAGCGTTGGCTGGTGAGTGCAATGAGGGCGATGACGTAGAGGCTCCCGGCCCTTAGCTCTAGTCTTGCCATTATATTCCCAACAAAGTCCCCCAAATTCCTGTTAGTTTTCTTATCTAGAAAATGGGTCCAACACTAGACCGGCTCGAAACTTAAGGAACTTCGCTGCTGCACCAGCCCTGCCCACCCAGCCTTCTGGAGTCTTAAGGGGTTTCTGGGCGCCTTCTTCGTTCCCCTTAACCCATCCTTCCCCTGTTCCGCCTTTTCGCTCTTTTGGGTCCCAGGAGATGTTGTAAGATCCTGGGTGGCGAGAGTTGTCGGGCGTCAGTTTTCCTGCTTCCGCCCGCAGGTGGCCGGTCTGGGGAACCCTGGACTGCCTAGCACTCGGCATAGCGTGGGCATGGCGGTGCTAGGGCAGCTGGCGCGGCGGCTAGGTGTGGCGGAGACTTGGGCACGCGATCGGCGCTGCGCCGCCGACCTCGCTGTTGCCCTGCTCGGGGATAGCCAGGTGGTCCTGCTACGGCCGCGGCGGCTCATGAACGCCAACGGGCGCAGCGTGGCCCGGGCCGGTGAGTTGAGGATGCCAGGGGTGGGCTGACCGGAAGGGTGTGGGGACCAGAGATGGGGACTCTGGTTGTGACAGATCCACCCGTTCACCTACAAAGGTCTGTTGAGGTTCAGTTGCCTCATGGCCTTGGGTGCTTACAGGGGCTTCAGTTTTTTTATATGCGAAGCAGGGTTAATTGTGGCCCTTCTTGTGGGAGTTGGGAGAGTGCCCCTCTGGGCAGAGCAGCAGTAACCAGATCTACCTTTCCCTGTGCCAAGCGGAGTTGTTTGGGCTGACTGCAGAAGAGGTCTACCTGGTGCATGATGAGCTGGACAAGCCCTTGGGGAAACTGGCTCTGAAACTAGGGGGCAGTGCCAGGTGAGGCCCTGAGTTGGTTGGGGCTGGGTGGGGATGCTGGCCTCCCAGCTGACCCAGTCTGTGCAGGGGATGTGCTGCTCTGACACCAGCCTGGGCAGGGATGGGTGGAAAGGTGCTGACTCAAAAAGGCACTAACTGTCCCTTCCGTATCCCTTAAAGGGGCCATAATGGAGTCCGTTCCTGCATTTGCTGCCTCAACTCCAGTGTGAGTCTGTCCCCCTGTCCTGCACTGGGTTGGGTGGGCCAGCATGGGTCCCCAACACACCTCGCCATAGCTCCTTGGGCCCCTCTGCCTCCCCCACAGGCAATGCCGAGGCTTCGGGTGGGTATCGGGCGCCCGACGGACCCTGAGGCGGTACAGGCACATGTGCTAGGCTGCTTCTCCCCTGAGGAGCAGGAGCTGCTGCCTCTGTTGCTGGATCGAGCCACCGACCTGCTCCTGGACCACATCCGTGAGCGAAGCCAGGGTGCCCCAGTGGGTGTCATCCCCTGACGCCAGTGTCCATTGCTGCCTGCCTGACTACAGTGCCCAAAACCTAGCCACAGCCATAGAGCTGCCACACCAACCTTGGAATCCACTGTTTATACATTGTTCTTTGGGTTGCTCTGGGGCACCCACAGATTAAAGGCAGGGGACTATGGCTAGAATGGTCCGTTTCTGGAGTATGGGGTTGGTCTTCTTTCTGTGTCCTACTTCGGGCGTAGGAGAACATCAGGAAGACTAAACTTTTTGAGCCTTTTTGGAGAACTGGAGGCATGGATCTGTAAGATTAAAGATGCCATCTTGGAAGCTGAGGCCTATTCAGGAAGATCCCACCCTTTCCTGTCAGTGGCAGAAGGGACAACAGTCTCCCTCCCATGTGATGCATGGGCATGCCTAGTCCACTGGGGCCTGGCCACATCTTCAGCCTGTTTTACAGGTGGGGAGGCTTAGAGAGCTCTGGCCACATCCCCAAGGCCATACAGCTATGGCCTGGCAAAACCCCACTTTGTATCCAAGGCTGACTGCCCACCTTGCTGTTCCCTTAGCACCCTCACCTCTGGGTTGCTGTATGATTGGAAGGTCTTCATGCGGGTGACATGTGAGAGTAGTCTGAGGTCCTGGGGGTTAGGCGGTATGTGTCCCAGACGAGGCACCAGGCCTAGATCCCCCAGCTGGGAGGTGGTGATGGCAGATAGCTGCTGCAGCAGAGACCCAGTCTTGGGCAGCTGGATATTGGACCGGCTGTTGGAGGTGGGGGGAATCACCTCCATTTTACAGATGAGGAGGCTGAGGTTCAAAGAAACTTGGGAGAGCCAGATTTCTAGTCCAGGGTAAGCTGAGCAAAGCCCCTGGATGGGCCCCATGGCTACGTCTCTTTGCCCTGCTCCTCATGGCTACCTCCTCTGAGTCCATGCAAGGCTATCCACTCACCTCTCCTTGGGTGGGCCATGGGGCTGGGACTCCTGGCGGGGACACACAGACATTGGGAGTCTCAGGGCCAAGGCTGAGCTGAGCATGGCCCGGAGTTGCTGCAGCATATCTTTGCAATGCAGCTGGAACATCACATCGAAGTTTCCGTCCTCTTCTTCTGCATGCATTTGCTGCAGGGGCAGGCGGATCAGGCCCACAAGGGCCCTACTACCTGCCCTCCCCTAGGAAACTCCAGTCCCAGACTCCTTTTCCCCCAAGGTTCCCTGGCTTGGTGGGATACCCATTGGTGGGATACCACCATTCCGTGGTGGGATACCCATTTTCCAATGGGGAAGACTGAGGCTTGAGGCCTTTTAGAGCCTCAGAGAAGGAATTTAGCTCCTTTGAGACCTTGAAGGGATCTTTGAAGACCAGAATCAGAAAAGAACAGGAGTATCTCAGGGGCAAGAGGGACCTCTGAGCTGGCTATGGCCAGCCTTTTCCAGATAGCTCTGTTCTCTGCAGGTAGCTAGTTTCTTTCCTGAACTGCTTCCCTCATGCCCTCCCTTGCTTCCTGCTTACCTGCAGAATGTCCTGTAGGAAGGAGGTAGCCTGACTCAGGGATACCTCCAGGCTGGCCCGAGCCCTCTGTTCTTTGGCCAGATCCTGTTGCAGCCGCTGTACCTCAGCCTCCTGCTGCTCCAGCTGCAGGCTCAGCTGGTCTCTCTGGTTCCTGGGCCCAGACTAGAAATGAGTCAACAGCTTTCCCTTCCCTGGGCTGTGGCTGGTGCCACCTGGGGCCATAGGCCCTGCCATTTCTCTCTAGCCCACAGGATTCCCATCTAGCCTCAGGCCTCAGCCTATCTGACAAGTCCCTCTAGAAAGGAGAGGTCACAGGCCCAGGGTCCTGCAGCCAAAAAGGGATGGGCTCAAGGTTGGCCTCCACCTATTTGCCCTGCCCCCATCCACCTAGGCACACCTCAGAGCCTCACTGTCGGTCTGCAGCTGTAGGAACTTGCGCTCCTGGTGGCTCAGCAGCTGGCGCAGCTGCTTGGCCTCTGCGATGATATGCTCCTGCTCCTGGCACTTCTCCGTCAGCATGAGGATGATCTGTGGATGCACGTGGGTAGCCATGTCCAGGCCCAGTGCAGGCCCTCCCTAGCCCCGTGCCCCAGCTCCACCAGCTCCCCAGGGCTGAGCTCCACTTTAAAGCAGATAAAGAAAATTCAGAGGTGGGCCGAGAAGCCTGAAGCCCCCAGGAGGAGGCTCATCCCTTTCTACAGCCTCCACTCCTACAGGGTTCCCTCCTGCCATCTGTAGATGATGGGTCACAGGCTTACCTTCTGGTGGCCTCTTTTGTGCCTGGCCATGACCTTCTGGGTGCTCTCTAGCACCTTCAGCTGTTTGTACAGCTCATCCTGGCTGCCTTTGAGCTGCTCATTCTCCTGCAGCAGCTGCACACCTTGCCGGGACGTCTTGGCCAGCTGCAGGGTCACACTGCTATTTTCCTGGATGGCCCGCTTCGTCGTCTCCCACATCTGGTTAGTGGCCACCTTGCGGAACTCGGTGGCCACCAGGTTCACACGCTGAATGATCTCTTTCCTGAGTCTAGTTAGGAAAGTGGAAGGACAAGGGGGTCACACAGGATGGGTACAAGCCCTGGGCACACCCTCTGTAGGGTCCCCAGAGTACTTAGGGCCATTAAAAACCTCTGTGTTCTCCCCTCCAAAGGTAGAGAGGAAGCTATGGGCAGGAAGTTTTTCTCTGTAGACCCCATGTGCCTTTGGAATTTGAACCATTTCAATATATTACCTATTAAATAAATAGAATTTAAATCACCAAATCAAAAGGAAATAAGTGCAGAAGTCGCCAATGCCAGAGCAAGGACTTGAGGCTGGGGCCTTACTCATTCTGTCCTCCCACAGAAATCACCTGCCAGGATTCCTAAGACAGTAGGGTTGGAGAGTCAGTTACCCTATCCAGTCCCCCCAGTTAGAAGCTGAGGGAGGCTGAGACCTAAAGCCTGGGATGTATATGGCCCCAGCAATGAGTCTCCAAAGGCCACAGAGGGCACACCCCACCTGCCCACCTGTCCTTGTCCAGCATTGATTTCTTCTCCAGGTTGTACACGTAGTCCTTGTATTCGATCTCCTGCTGCCGCAGCTGGTCCTCCAGCAGCTCAAACTTATCTGTGAGCTCCTCTTTCTGCAGTCTGAATTCCTCCAGGGCCGCAAGCTTTCCCGCTGGCCCCCACAGGGCACAAGGCCTGATGAGGGGCTGCCTCTGAGGGCAGGGCTCAGCAGGGGCAGCAAGGCCCCCAGGTCCCTGTCCTACCTGCCCCCACCCCCCATCATGCTTCCAGATCCCATGGGGGCCTGCCTATGCCATGCCCAGTCCTGGGCACCTTTATTGTCTTCATCTAGGGTATCCTTTGTCCTCCCCTCCATGAATCTTATGAAGCCTTGTTCAGGCTCCATTTCCTTTAAGAAGCTCCCCTTGATACTCCCCTCTCATGAACAAGGACAACAGCACCTGAATTTGTACACTTCCTCTGTGAGTGCCTCTGGGCCAGGCACTCATGCTGTCATTTGAGCCCCAACAGTCCTTGCCAGCTGGGTGAGCTTGGGCAAGACACTTTACCTTTTTGAGGTGCTTCCTCATCTACGACTGGGACCCTGGTAATTTTTCTGCCTTATCAAATCACTGGGATGATTAAGGAAGATAATACACACCAAGAGGCACATAGCTGTGGCTACTCAAGGTAGCCACCTTATCCCTGATTCACAGGTCAGAAAACTGTGGGTGAGAGGGACATGCTTGCCTAAGGCCACATATACTGTCAGTGGTAGAGCTGGGATTTGAACCTTGAATCAAAGGTGTGTGGTGTGTGCCCACAGGCTTGTGGGCCAGTCCCCTCCTCACCAAGGACGATGTTCTCCGTGGTGAGCTGGTCCTTGGTCTCCTGGAACTCATGGCGCACCTGGGCTAGCTGTGCCTCAAAGGCATCCTTCTCCAGTTCCTTGGCCAGCTGAAGGCTCTGGAGTTGTTCATTGAGGTCTGCAATTTCATCTACCCGCTGGTTGAGTGTGCGCTTGAGGAAGGCCACGATCTCCTTCTTGTTATTGGCCAGCTGGTCATACTCCTGGCGGAACAGCTTCTCTTGCACAGCCAGCTCATCCCACTTCCGCTGGTACCTGGGGCAGGGGTAGGCAGCACTCCTGGGGTTGAGCTAGGCAAGCACAACTTCTGGTACAGCTGGGCCCACTTTCCCAGCCCCCTACTCCCATAAAGGACCATATAAAGTTCCTCATGGTCTGAATCCAGCCTCGTCTCCTACTGTGCCCCATGATTGGTAGTTACAACCACAGCCTACACTTGTGTTCAGCTTTTTATGTTTATTACATGACTAGAATATAAGCTCCCTGAGGGTAGAAACTTTATGTTCACAGATATGAGTCCAACACCTATGCCTGGTACCTAGCAGTTATGCAATGTATATTTGCTGAATCTTCACAACAGCCTGTAAGGATGTAGGTGCTGTGATGATTATCTCCCTTTACAGATGAAGAAACTGAGGCTCGGGGATAAAGAAATTCCTAGTTAGTAAATGGCAAAGATTGAACCTGAATCAGTCTGACCCCAAAACCAAGGCTCTTAGCCACAATCCCTACTGCTAGAGTTGGCCAACTTTGCACCCCTCCCTAACACTTCTACACTTCCGAATCCCAAGCCTCTGTGCCTGCTATCTCTCTTCCCCTTGTCCACTTAGTGACCCTGGTGTTGCCATGTCAGTATACCCTTCTTGGCCTTGAGCCACATTTGCAGCCCTCTCTTAGGTGCCCTCCTGTAGGATGTTCCTTGTCCCACTGTGAAGGAGAGACCTGATAGACTGCCCTTGTCCTGCAACTCTGCATTCCCATGGTCTGGCAGAAGGCTTGGCAAATAGTACCCAATAACTGTACACTAAATGCTTTTTCCCTGAATACAGCCCATCTGATGTCTCAGCTCAAGGGAAGTCTGTGAATTTTAAGGCAATTTAGTTTTTGTTTGTTTGTTTGTTTCTTTTGCAGTTTTTGGCCAGGGCTGAGTTTGAACCCGCCACCTCTGGCATATAGGGCCGATGCCCTACTCCTTTGAGCCACAGACACCGCCCGGCAATTTAGTTTTTTTCTTTGTTTGTTTGTTTGTTTTTTTGAGACAGAGTCTCAAGCTGTTACCCTGGGTAGAGTGCTGTGGTGTCACAGCTCACAGCAACCTCCAACTCTTGGGCTTAAGCGATTCTCTTGCCTCAACCTCTCAATTAGCTAGGACTACAGGCACCTGGCATAACGCCTGGCTATTTTTTTTTGTTGCAGTTGTTATTGTTTCGGGCCAGTTTTGAACACTCCAGCCTCGGTGTATGTGGCTGGCGCCCTACCCACTGAGGTACGGGCACCACCATTTTTCAACCAACTCCTTTTGAATGGCTACTGCATTACATACAGGGCACTTCAAGGATGTGGAGCTGAATGACCTGCTTTGTGGATCCCCAGCTGTTTATAAGGAAGTAGCCCGACGTAGGGGAGTTGGGGAGGTCAGGGCTCCCTTCCTGGTACTTCTGGGGATGGCTTCCCCTCTCTGAGCCCCAGTATCCCCCATCTATGTGATGAGGATGATATTAGGATCTCCCATGGGATTGTCATGGGGATGCAGTGAACATGGTACAAGGCCTGCCTGGTGCACTTGAAGGACTCAATATTTGCTGCTGGTGCCTCACAGCTGGGAGGAAACTGTTGTATATTTTTAGAGAGAGAATCTCACTCTGCCACCCAGGCTAGAGTGCAATGGCTTCATCATAACTCACTGCAACCTCAAACTGCTGGACTCAGGGGATCCTCCTGCCTAACTCCCCCTAGTAGTTGGGACTATACTTGTACACCACTATGCCTGGCTAATTCTTTTTTTTTTTTTTGAGACAGAGTCTGACTGTCACTCTCAGTAGAGTACCGTGGCGTCATAGCTTACAGCCACTCAAACTCTTGGGCTCAAGTGATTCTCTTGCCTCAGCCTCCCAAGTAGCTGGGACTACAAGTGCCCGCCACAACACCTGGCTATTTTTTTTGAGATGAGGTCTCACTCTGTCTCAGGATGGTCTTGAACCCATGAGCTCAGGCAATCTACCTGCTTTGGCCTCTCAAGTGCTAGGATCCAAGTACTAGGATTACGGGTGTGAGCCACTGCGCCCAGGCCTGGTTAAATTTTTTTTTTTTTGCCTTTTTTGTAGAGATGGGGGTCTTGCTAAGTTGTTTAGGCTGGTCAAGAACTCCTGGCCTCAAGCAATCTTCCTACCTTCGCCATCCCAAATGCCAGGATTATAGGCATGAGCAACCATGCATGGCCTGAAACTGGTTTTAAAATGAGAAAAAGGTAGGCAAGTGAGTATGTCTCTAAATGAAGAGTAAGAGGATCACTCCACCACTATCTATGTCACACACAAAATAGGCCCTAAGATAAAATGTCACAATCGTGGAGGGGGAAATCAACCTTCCTCATTTACATCTTGGAAACTGAGGCCCATCACAGAGAAACAATTGGGCTTGGCAACTGGGTAAGTCTGTGGGACACAGGCATCACTTCCAGAGGGCAGAGAGGACCACGTGGTCCACCTGCCTCCCATGGGCCACCATTTTCAATTCATCCCACTGATTAAACTCCACTTTTGTAAAGAATGTGATCCACAGGGCAGGAGTAGGACAGGTGGGAAGCGGGGCTTGCGAGGGGCAGGCCCAGGGCTTTGGGTGCTGAGAAAGGCAGGGAAATCCATTTACCCTCCACATCTTGAAATCTCCCAGTGGCACCTAATGCAGAAACTGAGTCTGGGGTGAAGATGGGGGCTAGACATTCCCTGGAAGGGCAGAACACAAGTCTAGGACTCCTGGCTGAGCCTGAATGGTAGCCCCCTGGGAGTGGGACCTCTGACCCAGTCAGTGCACCAGTCAGGGTCACTGAGCCACCCACCGGGCCAGCCGGTCTTCCAGGTCTCGGATCTGGATGTGGTAGAACTCCCGGGTCTCCTCGGGCAGCGGTGTCTCCACAGGCTTCACGGTCACAAGCTCCTTCTTGCCCCCTTTCTTCCTCTTGGCCTCAGGCTCCTTGACTGCCTTCTTTTTAGGAGCCATGGCTGATGGCAGCCACAGCGCCAAGGCCCCTTTAAGAGTCTGATGGTTGCTAAGGAAGTTGGTCCCATACATAACAACAGACTGAGCAAGCGAGGTTGGGCTTAAAGGGGCCCTGCCTTCTTCCTGCCGGAGCCCCCTCTCCAAGGCAGTTAGCACCATGGGGGCCCCAGGGCATCTCAGAACAGGATGCCAGGCTCTCAGGGCATTCTTATGGGTGGAAATAAGTGACATGGGAAATATGAGAGTGGGCAGGGTCCTAGGAATCACCATCCTACCCCTTTGTGCTGACCAAGAAGGGCATGCCCAGAGAGGAGAGGGCTGCCCCAGGGCCCCCCAAGGACCATAAGAAGCCAGTCACCTGGCCCCCCATCCAGGGAGTGTCTTCCCTGGGGCCTCTGAGATCCTCTTTTAATTCTTTGGTAATGCATCCACACAGCAAAATCATTCTAATATCTGCTTCGCCCAAAGTGGGGTGGGGGCATAGCATGGGAAGAAATAGATGTTTTATGTTGGAGGTTCCCAAGCTGGGGTCCAGGAATGTCCTTGTCCAGAGGCTGGTTTGGTTTTCTACAAAGCTGAGTGGGAGTGGTCCATCCATCTGAGCTGTCCCCAGGCACATTCAGGCCCATACTGGAGCTTTGGCCTGGGTGGCCAAAGCTGGGTCACTCCTGCTGGAGTGACCTCCCCAGCAGGTATCTCACTGACATCTGTGTGCCCCCCCAGGCCCCATCGCCAGCTCTGGTCTTGGCCAGTTATGCCTTACTTAGGCTGCTCTGTCCTCACCAGCCCAGGCACTCCCTGAGACACAGCCCGGGTCCTGGTCTTTTTTGTCACTGTTGTTCCAGGGCTTGGCACTTAGCAGATATGGCTATAGCTATAGTGCCACCCTGACAGCATGATCAATAGATTAGGGGAAGCTCAGTAGCACTGCAGCAAATGTGGCTTGTTCTGAGCAGCTAGATCTTTGTAGTCTCTGTGGGGTGGGGGTGGTGAGGAGAGGATTTCCGGGCACAGGAAGGGGTTGGAGCCACGGGAAGGTGGGGGTTTACTGCTGGCAATGAGCCAGGTTGGAGAGGAGCTTGGTAAAGTTTAGGCTCAGTCTGATATCCAGTGGGATCTTGGGCTAGTGGTCTGAGCTCTCTGATCAATGAAAGAGCAGGGGAGACCTGCTGTGGACAGAGCGAGACCTCGTATGAAGAGCACACAGTGCAGGGATGTGGCCAGAGATGTAGGGAAGCATTTGGGACATGGCAGCCAATGCTAACATGAGCAAAGCAAGTCCGAGACGCTCGAGCCTGCTCTGTGTGGTGGCAGCTTCAGGGATTTCCAACTTCCCTGTACCCCCAGCCTGTGGCAATCCACCTCTCCCAGGGTGTCTGTTCCCTGTAGGTTGGGGTGGCTCTAGGAGGGCAGAAATGTGACTGGCAGAGGCAAGAGGCCCCCACAACTATGCACCTTTGCACACTCGTGAGGTCAGTGAGTTCTGCCTGCCTAGGACTGCAGACAGCAGAGACAGTGAGGCCCCAGCGGAGAGGCCTGACCTGGTGCCCCTTCAGCCCATAGCAATGCCCCCTAACCCACAGGATATTGCCCCTTCCCCCACTGGAACAGCTGCCCTACAGGAAGCCAGCCCCGGCAAAGTTCCCCACAATGTGACCAGCTGTCCTGATGCCTCCTCTGGCCTACCCCTTTTTGCCCTCTTGTCCTTGAGGCCCATCTCCAGGGATAGTTCCAAATTCTCAGCTGCAGCCCATAGAGCAGTGTTTTTTTCCAACCTTTTTTTATCTCACCGCACACTTGAACTTATATTTCAACTTCTGTGGCACACTTAAATTATGTTGATCAGAAAAAGTAAAAAAAAATGATTACACGTACTGTGCTTTGAACTTCTTTACAAAATAATTTAATTAATGATCTTTAAAAATTTTTGCGGCACATATAAGGACTTCTTACCACACACCAGATGAAAATCATTGCCATAGAAGGTGTCAGCTTTGAGACCTGTATTCTTTTCGTTTGTTACCACCAGGATGGCTGCAGTCATGTGGCGAGAGTGACTGGCTGGGGAGAGGGCGGGCGATGCTGCAGGTTGGAGGACAGTGCTTTCTGGGGTTTGCTTGGAGATTTTCCCAAAGCTCTCTATTCTGGGGCCATGGGCCACCACCTTCCCCAGGACACCTTCTCACTACTGCTTATTCACCCATCTGTGTGTTTTCCTTTGGGCCCCGACACTGATGGGCCCAGAGCTGCTGAGCTGCCAGGCCACAAATCACAGCGCCTCTCACAGCTGGGTCTTCTGAGAGGAGTCAGCACCAGCCCAGGATGGAGGCTGGCAGGCTGGGTCACTGCTACTGCTGGGAGGCTGTGAAGGGAAGGACACCTAGGCTCTGGGGAGGTTGGCAGGCCAGGCACCATTAAACCATGCCCTGAAGCTTTGCCTCCCTCTTAAGGAGCATATGACATGGTGACATGACAGGGATTCATTCAGGCTGTGTGTGTGTGCATATGTGTGCAATGTAATACTACCCCCACTGTTGTGGGGACCCTATCTCTCCTGGCTGCTTCCCCAGAGCCTAGGATGAAGGTTGGCACACAGCAGGGCTCAGGAAACACCTGCAGTCTGAATGCAACAGTGCGGGGCAGGGACTCTGGAATGGCATAGTACAAAAGTACACTTTAACTGGTCACGGTTATTATTATTATTATTGTTGTTGTTATTATTATTTTTTTTTTGAGACAGAGCCTCAAGCTGTCACCCTGGATAGAGTGCTGTGGCATCACAGCTCACAGCAACCTCCAATTCCTGGGCTCAAGTGAGTCTCTTGCCTCTGCCTCCCAAGTAGCTGGGACTACAGGCGGCCGCCACAACGCCCGGACATTTTTTGGTTGCAGCCATCATTGCTGTTTGGCGGGCCCAGGCTGGATTCGAACCCGCCAGCTCAGGTGTACGTGGTTGGCGCCTTAGCCACAGGTGCCGAGCCTTATTTTTTTTTTTTTAAGAAAGAAACAAGTACTTAAAGTCTCTGGAAATTTTCCTAAGGGTATTCAGTAAATGGAGAAACCTTCATTCAAGATCTACCAGATTTTCCTAAGAATTAGTCTGCAGTATGTGAGCAATGACCCACACGCTTTCCCTCTGTGGTGTAGTAAGAAATATATATATATTGGCTTGGCGCCTGTAGCACAGTGGTTACAGCGCCAGCCACATACACCAAAGGTGGCGGGCTCAAACCCGGTCCAGGCCAGCTAAACAACAATGACAACTATAACAAAAAATAGCCAGGTGTTGTGGCAGGCACCTGTAGTCTCAGCTACTTGGGAGGCTGAGGCAAGAGAATCTCTTCAGCCCAAGAGTTTGAGGTTGCTGTGAGCTGTGACATCATGGCACTCTACCGAGGGTGACATAGTAAGACTATCTCAAAAAAAAAAAAAAAGAAAAGAAAAGAAACATAGATCTCTTGACCACCTAAGGGACTGTCACAAACTGGTCAACATACCGAGGTGGTCAACATAAGGAGCTAGGCCTACTGTACTGATACATCCATGTGGTGCACGTCCAGTCTATGAAAATTAGGTCAACTTAAGGAGATGGTCAGGGTAGGGGGGTGGTTAACCATGGAGGTTCTGCTGTATTTGATCTTTGTCCTTGGTTTTTGGCACAGTGCTCCCAAGACCCTTGGGATTTTCTGCATGAAAGGAGTCTTTGCTATTCATAACAAGTCCCTATTAACCATACCTGAGTTTATACTAACGAGGTGACACATTGGGACAGCTCCAAGATAAAGACCAAGCACGTAATTAGAGGGTTAGAATGTCCAGCTCTCTAAACCTGCATGAGGGGAGAGGGGCCAGAGACTGAGTGGCCAATGATTTGATCAATCTTGGGCATGTAATGAAACCTCCACAAACTCCAGACAACCAGGTTCAGGAGTTCAGAAGAGCCTCTGGGTTGTTGAATACATCGGGGTGTAGTAACCAACTGGGCAAGAAGACCCCTAAAGGCCCCTAACTGTTTCAGCCTGAGTCCCCGTCCATCTCAAACCCCCCTTTTTGGTTTAATTCTGAGAACAGGTTTCTGACAAGGAAATTCTCTTAGTTCCCTGACTCCCTAGCAATGTCTAAACACAATGATGAGA
>CAUYRH010116125.1:0-37176 GCA_963574655.1 Perodicticus potto
GGCCGGGCGTTGTGGCGGGCGCCTGCGGTCCCAGCTACTTGGGAGGCAGAGGCAGGAGACTCGCTTGAGCCCAGGAATTGGAGGTTGCTGTGAGCTGTGATGCCACGGCACCCAGGGTTGACAGCTTGAGGCTCTGTCTCAAAAAAAAAAAAAAAAAGAAAAGCAGATTATAAAATGGTATACACAGTATTATCCTATGTACATATACATGATATATACATATGGATAGTTATATAGATATAGACTCATATATAGTCTGAAAGGAAATCTACTTAATAGCAGTTATCAATAAATGATAGGCCTACCAATGATCTTCCCTTCATTAACAAAAACAAACTGTATTCTCAGGCCGTGCCTGTGGCTCAATGAGTAGGGCACCGGCCCCATATACCAGAGGTGGTAGGTTCAAACCTGGCCCCAGCCAAAAACTGCAAAAAAAAAAAAAAAAAAAACTTTATTGTTTTATCATTATTTTATTTTATTTTTTGAGACAGAGTCTTACAATGTTGCCCTCTATAGAATACCGTGGTGTCACAGCTTACGGCAACCTCAAACTCTTAGGCTTAAGCGATTCTCTTGCCTCAGCCTCCCAAGCAGCTGGGGGCACAGGCGGCCCCCACAATGCCTGAAAGGCCAGTATTTTACAAAGTCACCCAACTTAGAAACAGTGAAGCTGGAATCCCAAATGCAGGCTGGTCCATGAGGCTGGTTTGGGTTTACTTGTTTACTTTTCTTCCTTTTACCATCATTTGAGAGGCACTGGGTGGGTTAACACCAGCTCCATGATAACCAACAAAGAGGGCAAAGCAGAAGGAAGCCGGCGGAAGTGCAGGAAAGAAGCCCAAGGAGGCAGCGTCACAGCAGGTGCAGGTGGGGGCCTCGGGTGGCTGCGTCCTCCATGGGCGCCTGTCCCTTACATGTACATTATGGTGAAATAGACCAACTTGCCACCCCCACAAGGCTCTCCCGAGATTCTAAAAGATGACTTTTATTTTAAATAATAGATGTTTTCATTTAAGATGACCTGGCGTGCATAGAATTAGTCACCCCGAAAGACAAAGATCTGTGGGTCTGTACATCTGCTTGTAGCGTCTGCTCCTCACAGGCGGTATCTGGATCCAAACACTCAAACCTGAGCAGTGAGGGCTGTTCTCCACGTGCTCAGCTGGAAAGTGGGTAGGAGAACCGGACCTGGGGCCAATGCAGGCTCGCTGAAACGATACGCCCTGGACTGTGTCTGGACATCGTGTCCAGTAAGTACAGTGGAGCTTCCACAGCTGCCCACCTCCCCACGCCGGCCACCTCCCTATACTGGCTACCACCCCATGCCGGCCCCCTTCTCAGGCAGGCCGCCTCCCCACCCTGCCCACCTCCCCACCTCCGTGCGCCCCTCTAGTTTTCATAGACCAAGCACACAGCTCATGCAGGCATCAGTACAGGCTTAGTCCCTTATGGTGACACCTCCGTGTGTTGACCAGTTGTGACAGTCCTTTAAGTGGTCGCTCACAGAGGTTCCACTGCACTAGCCTTTATGTATTTATTCTTCTATGGTATGGAATTTCGTCTGATTGTAGACCTAAAAATTGCACTAAAGAATACGTTGTTGACAAAGAGCAGCATCAGCCTCCCTAATGCCCAGCCCTTGAGTTCCAGAGGGAATCTCACCACCAGCACAGGCTTGGACCAGGCTCTCCAAGGGTGGGCGCCTCACACGCGACTGTCGGCTCTCAGGCTGTTTGACCACAACCACTGCAGCTTCTGAAGGAGGGAGCGGGGGCAGAAGAGTCGCCTCCCACAGCACCGGGAAGCTGTGCGAGCCCAGCTGCCCTCCCCAGACCCTGCCCCTTCCCTGTGCCCCCTTCCTGGCCCTGCCACCTTCCCCAGACCCTGCCCCCTCCTGGGCCCTGCCCGCTGAAATCAAAATCCACCTGAAACCCAAGTTCAGGGGTCCAGTGCTGTCATGGCACAACTGACTGGGCAGAAAAAATAATACGTCTTCTCAGCCACGGAAGAAAAGGAAGGCCTCACAGGTAAACGATGTCTTCCCCAGAATGGCTCCAAAGACACCATGAGTTCTGAAGATGAACTCTGGAGATAAACAACAAACTACTTCAATAAATAATCTTTGAGAAATGTGGCTCCAGAGGACAGAGATCTGTGATCAGGGAAGAAAAAGCCAACTCGGGATGAGCCTGGGAAGAGTTAGTTGCATCCACTTGGGGAGGCCATGGAAAGGAAGCTCATCTCACCCCATTCTGACCTCCTCGGATACTCACTGCAATAAATGTCTGCTGGAAAAAGAGCAATTAGGCTTTCGAAAAATATATTGCAGTATATATATATTGGAAAGGCATTTGGAGAGAAATAGCTAGGAATAAAACCTTACTGCTAAAGGGGACCAAGGTGGTGTTTATAATGAAAGGTGACCAAACAGTGAGGTCTCCAAATGTCACACTGTGTCTCCAAAGTCACACTCTGATTTCTAATAACGCTCAAGAGCACAATGCTTCCCACTGGGTCTTTGTCTCAGTGGTTTCATTTGGCCATTGAGAAATCCAAGGTGAGATTTCTATCCAGCCGAGGTTGAAACAGAACTGGAGTGAGGAAGTCACAGCCCACAGCTTTAGTTCATTCTCAGTGAAAATAAACTTGAAAACAAAGCCTCAGCCAGGGCGATGACATTCCTATTAGCAAACATTTTTCCAGGTCACGTTTCTCATATTCCACTCCTTACAGCCATTCCACAGAACACTGACTCTGTGTCTGTTTCATTACTGATTATTCAAGGGCTGTCATGGCTGTTTATGGATGGGTTGGACAAGTGGTGTCTGTTTTCCGAAAAGAACAAAACAGCCATTTGGTGTGAACTTTTTTCTTCTAGCTGTGTTCACCTCCTTTTAAAATTGGCCTTTGGGGACAATATAGAAAGTCAGGTTAATGGTAAGACCAAAGCAACTATGTGGCAGCCGCTGTTGAGTCCCTGGAACACAATCATTTTTTTTTTTTTTAATTCCTGTGCTCATAGTAACCATCTTCTTCTCCCAAGTTGTATGTAAAAGGATAACCACACAGTTACAGGGTAAATCCACAACTGATGAACTAGTTTCAATTTGCCTAGGACTTTTCCAATTTTCCCCAGAATACCCATGTCCAGAAATCCCTCAGTCCTAGGCCAGCCAGGCTGTGTAGTCACTGTGGTAAAAGTGTCTATAATGCAACACACATTCTCAGAGCAATTTCTTTGAGTCAAGCTGTCTGCTTGAATATTCCACCCAGCAACTGAGGATAGTCATCCGTGCCCTTCCTATCCTCATCACCCCGTGAGAAATGAGCTCATAGGTCCTTAAAGATGAAGTAGAAAGTAAGATGACCACTGTTCCCATGGAGTCCCGAGAGTTCTGTGTGCAAATGTCAGATCACTTTAGGTGCTAATGTCTCTGAATATGTAAAAGAAGGGGGGATGCACATGTGCTGAAAACTGAGAGGTCAGCTCTACTTTGATTTTGCACGGCATGAAATCTTCAATATTCTTCCATTCTGACCTGTAAGAAGAGACAGTCGATTTGTCCCACATGGTAGAGACTTGTTGCAGTGCTCAGCTCCCAAAAGTCCTGCCTCCTCGGCAGCCGCTCTCAAGTGGCAGTGGCCATGGCACGGTTTATGTAAACGTCGCCCTCAAGGCCTCAGCTGGGGGAACCCAAGGGAAGCACCTTGTACAGTCTGATTCACCCAAATGTCCAACCCATGGCAGGGTTAGACAGAGAGCCTGGAAGTCCTCGGAGCTCGGCTGCATCAATGGCAGCTTCCCAAGAGGAAGCTTCAGCACTTCAGCTGTTCCAGGTTCTGAAATCTCCTTCCCGTTTTTCCATTTGGGATGGTTAATGCTCTTCCTTTATTCCAGCAGACAATTGCTCATTCTTCCAAATATCTTCCTCCTTTTCTTAATCTAACCAGGGTCAGATTTTACCACTGGGAATGAAGAAACGTAAACAGATACAGATGTTTGTACTATAACAGGTTTCCTGCCTGAGTTTTCTGAACGTAAGCGTCTTTCCTGCTCACTCGCCCTTAGAGCAGCAGTGCTTCAAAGTCCTGAGAGTTTCATAAACAGCGAAAAGGCAGCAAAGAGGTAAGAGAAGGCCTGTGCCAAGCTGGCGGGCTGCTACCAGGCCCGGGACGGAGGCACCATGGCAGATGCTCTGGTGGACTTCACGGAGGTGTTTCCGAACCCATCGACCTAACCAAGGGTGACTTTGCCAAAGATGAGAACCAATATTTGAAAAAAAAAAAAAAAAAGATACTTCCATGTCTACTGTTTCACCTTTTGATGTTAGATCCTAATTATAATATGTTTAAATGTTAAGTCTGCACCCTGAAGTGAACATAGGACTCATATAACGTGCATGTTTCCTTACTAAGTGTGTGTATGTGTGTGTGTGTCCCCTTCACGAATATTCATAGCTCTTCCTGTTGCATATGTTTACTTGGCCAATCCATTCAGCATAAGTTCCTATCTAATCCTTCCCTCCTGTGAAGTGCCTGGGTCTTCGGTTTCTCCAGCCTGCAGACTGCAACACTTTATAAAAAAGAAAGTTCTCTCCTTTCCAAATTAAAAAAAAAAAGAAAGAAAGAAAAACAAGATACATGAACTAAATGCAAAGTTCTTCACTTGACAGGGGAAATCTACGAGGTTGTCACCTGGCCCTAAAATGGATCTTTGTCCCCAAACGTGGCAAGCTCTGATGCAGAGAGGATTCAGAAGGCCGTGGATCAAGCATCCCACAGTATTTTCTAATAACTTCAGATTTAAGAGATGTCTGTGAGTGTAGCCCTAACCCGCTCTAGCATTAAAAAGATAGAAAAAAGGTTTGAACAAACCTGAACATGGCACTAAGAACTCTGGTTTTTTGTAAAAGCCTTTTTTCACAATTATTTATCCTTTAAGATGTCTAGTGAGATGGGATCATTTTAAAAGGCCAGTCTTGACAATTGCCTATGAGCGGACCCAATAAAATGACTGTTTTACTGTCTCAATTTAAAACCAACTGAGATAGAGTTAGAAATAAGGTCAAGGGAAATAAAAACACTTTCTCTGCTACTGTTAAAAGCTGCGTGGTGGATACGTTTAATTGTATAGGCACAGCAACTCCCCTAAAAGGCTGCCCAGAATGAGAGGAGGTCTTTACAACCAGACTCACTGCAGGGCCTCTGGCAAACCAGCTACACATTTTCTGTTGATGAGAAGTTTCATAGAGCACGGGGGAAAAAGAGAGATGGAATGAAAACTGCTCCTGCTTCCTTCCATAAGCCACCAGCAATAAGGACAGGGTGTGGAAACTGAGGATAGGACAGGAAGGTCACACTAGTGGGTTTCCTCCACCTGGAAATGAGTGGCATGAGAAAGGAGATTCCTCATTAGAAGACTGTCATTGCCGCAACCCTATTTTTGGAGAAGGCAAGAGTTATGGGTGGAAAGAGGGTTTCTTAGTTCTATTTCTGTAACAGAATATCACAGACTAGTTTATAAGGAAAGTGAATTTATGTTTTATAGTTCAAGGGTGAGGGACTAGCGTCTGGTGAGGTCTCCCCGTGCCATAATATGGCACAAGGCGCCACTGAGGGGCAAGCAAGAGTGTGAACGTCGGCCCAGGCCTCACCTCCTTTCTTACAAAGCCCTCAGTCCCATCGCAGTTGCTCCACAGCGATGACCTTATCCTCACTCTCCTAAAGGCCCTACCTCCCACCAACCAATGGATTTGGGAATTAAATTTCCAACACATACAATTTGTGGGACACTTTGATACTATTGTGGAGAGCATAAAGGCTTTAAAATAAAACAGATCTATAATCAAATTATAACCACACCACTTAAATCTTTAACAAGTTACCTGGCCCATCTGAGTACAGCCTCCATGTCTGTTGAATCAGTTCCATCTATCTCCTTATGGAGATTTTGAGAACATAACATGGGATGAAGTTTATAATGTGCCAAACGTGATTCCTGGCATGTTATTCAAATAAAATCATTGGAAAATAAAGGTAAAATTGTACTATCAAAAATGTTAGAAGAGGGAGAAAAAACAGCACTCAGTGTGCTGATGGGAATTACTGTTCATGATATCTAACATTTCATACAAATATTTTATGTGCTGCGGAATGTGTGGCAAAATATGCATTTTTTTCTTTATTTGAGATAATATATAGAGAGCAGAGGTATTCATATGCAACCCTTTCTACCAAAATGAAAACAGAGGATTGGAACAGAAATGTCGCTTAATCAAAGTCAGACAGGAGACTTAGTAAGAAATTCAAACCCCAGTGATCAGGATTCAGAGATTGCACCCTTCACTACTAGGCATATTTCCTCTCCAGAAAATGAGCAAGATGTTTCAGCGGGGAAAAGAACCTTCAATAGTTAATTTGCTGTGTTAACTTGACTAGATTAAGGGATACCCAGATAGCTGGTGGACACTATTTTTGGGTGTGTCTGAGAGGATGTTTTGGGAGAGATTAGCATTTGAATCAGTTGACTGAGTAAAGATCTGTCCTTTCCTCACTCATGTGGTTGGGCACGATTCCATCTATTGAGGGCCCACATGGAACAGAAAAGCAAGAGAAAGGTAAATTCTCTCTCCCTTGGAGCTGGGACACCCACTTCTTCTGCCCTTGGGCACCATAGCTGCAGGTTCTCAGGCCTTTGGGCTCAGACTAAATGACACCACTGGCGTTCCTGGTTCTCCACCTTACAAAAAGACACGGCGGGCCTACTCATCCTTCATGAGCCCAAAGCCAATTCCCATAATAAATCCCCTCTTATATCTACATAGAACCTGTGAGCCCTGTTTCTCTAGACAGCCCTTTCTAGGAGAGGCTCAGAACACTCATCATCCTCACGTTCTACCCCAGCCGACCGTGTTTCCACATGAAAGCCCCTTTTCTCATTGACCCTGACAACGACGTACCAAACTTTGTATGTTGAAGGAACTCATCAAATCGCTCTATTCTTTCTACTTAGTTCAGCGGAGTAGAAAGGACCATTCAAAATGGAAAAGTTCAAAGGTGATGAGTTTCAAAGGTATTTTAAATTTTGGCCACATGACAAGAAAGAGAACACTCACTGTAATCTGTGCATATTCAAAAGTCTAAAAAGGAAGAATGAGTGGAATGCATAATACTAGCTCCTTTTTTCCTCCTCTTTATTTTTTCTATTTTTAAGTTGCATTTTGGAAGCTGAAATAAATCCAGGAAAGAGACCGCAGAGGGACTAGAGTTTGAAAATGCCTTCAAATGTACAGGGTCAGACCCAGAGCTAAGATTTGGCAAGACTCCCGTGGAGAAAAAGAATAATGATTCAAAGCCTGGGAAAATATCCCTCCCTTTCCTCTTAAGGATTTTGTCATATTCAAACTGGATTCAGAAGGCTAAGTCCTAAGTCAATAGCAGGCTTATGTAAATAGTACATTGTTAGCAGGGGTGAGGAAAGGGGAATGGCTAAGACATCCTTAAAGTTATTCTGTTTCCACCCAGGGAGTAGCCTTAAGTGACGGAAAGTGAGATGGAGTATAATACCCAGTTTGAGTAAACTAGTATGAATTCATTACTATGGGAATCAGGGAAATTTTATGGCAAATGCTTCTCATGGGTGTATGTAGAAAGAGAGGAATGAAAAACCTCTAGCAAATAGATCAACTTAGACTTAAGGGCCTACCTAGTGTTTGACATCATATTATTTATTCAGGGATAATAATGATCTTTTGTTGAAATTCAATTTCTGCATAGTCAAGTGGGAAATATATAAGAGATCTCAGTGCAGAGAGGGCGAAGCAATATTCCCAGCTTTGCAATAACAGTTGTTTACTAAGATGGCCATTATCAGATTGGTTGCTTGTCAGCAGCTACTGTGCAGGAAAATAAAAACCACACTTGGAATGACAGGTTCTGAGGCCAGTGTTGCTGCTGAGTTTCTGTGTATAAGAGACAGTGTTATTTGTTCAAAATCTTCACTGTGCTCTACCTCCATGCACCCATCATGCCCGGCCTCCTGGGTACCCTCTTACAGAAGAAGAAAGTCTCCCAGCACAAGCTGGCCCTGAGACTCACTTGGTCACGCAGACAAACACCATCATTAAGAATCATTCATTTCCACCATTTCTCTCCTCTCTCGGCCATGAGAAAGATTCTTAATTAAAGACTCTTTCCTTAGACTGAGCCAAAAAATAAACACAACACGCTGAGCAATCAACCTTCAGCCAATAAGTATTTTAAACAAGAAATGAACTCATGACCCTTGCAATTTTGTGACTTTAACCCCTCAGCATCTCTGAACTTCACCTATCCATAGCTTCTGAAGAGGGGGGATTTATTTTTGGAAGATCAAGTTGTATAGAAAGCTAATACTTATATTTCAACGATAAACAAATAAAATGCAGGAGATGGGAGTACAGCGAAAAGGCTGCATACTCCCTTGACTCCCAAGATGTTACCTTGAATGGAATTTGAAGCGTCCTGATTTCAACATCATCATGAAGACTGATTAATGATTTTACTCTGCTGAGAGTGTGGCATCCACGTCTTCATTTGACTCCAAGCTCCATCACTTACTAGTCAAGTGACCTTGAACTCACCTTACTTCTTCGTCTCAATTTCTGAATCTGGTAAGATGGAGTAATGTTTTGAACTGTGGAGTACTAAATTATTGCATCTACAGTTCTTAGAGTAGTTACCAGCCTCGACTAGTTACTGACACATAGGAAGTGCTAGCCCAGGGTGAGCTGTTATCACTATAATAATTGCCATAGGTGTCCCTGCATGAAGCACAGTTGTCTCTATAACACGCAGTCACAATGTCTAGGCTTTCACAGCCAGAGTACCACCTCTCTTGTATTTTGTCACAGTGCCTTTTCTTAAATGCAAAGCTTGAAGCCTCTACTATGCTGCCTCCTTTTCCTAGAGGGATTTCTAGGTAAAGTTAAGGAAGAAAGCATTATTTTTAGAGAGAGAAAGAAGGAGGTACAAATACATGTTCCTTTTTAAAAACAGGCCAATGGGAGAAAACTCAGAACTTTAAAAGACAGTTCGGAAGCATCTTGAACAAAATTCTTGTGTTTTTACTCAAGATGATATTAAAAAACAACGACTAGATATTAGATTTCACTGGTCCCTGAGCCCCTGGTTGGTGAGATTATTTTTTCTTCAACAGTATCAGTGATTTAAGCAAATTTTACTTAATTTAACTTATTTGAGCCGAGTTCATTTTGCACGTTAAGCACCACATCCAGTATGTAGTCACTTCTCACTCTGGGGTAAACCCCTTCCCTGCCGTCCACTTCATTCACAGGGCGCCCAGCAGCGCTGGGTTTGGTCGCAGTTTCTACTTGCTCATTTAGAACGCTGACAATTTTTGGCTTTTGATAGTCTCCAGCAAAGATATTACAAACTAAAAGCAAGCAGAATTTTCCAAAGTAGAGTATATAATACAGGGATGTTCTATTATTTTAAGAAACCGAGTGGATGGAACAGGCTTTCCCGGTATTGCAGTATGCACCACGCATCAAGGTGAGCGCTCACTCACAGAGGAGGAGATGGACCTAGGAAAAGGTGTTCAGGTAGCACAATGAGCAAAACATCTCCTAGCATTCATTAGGAGTAAGAATAGTGGAAGATCATCAATGTAAATCAAGCTGATTGCATTAGAATGCGGATTTTATAAGCAATACTAATCATATTCATCAGAAGGGAGTAGGTTTGGCTACCCTAGTCCCCAAATCTCAGTGGCTGAAAACAACCAAATTTGTTTCCTGCTCACAAGCCATTGCAGGTGGGTGAAAAATGGGATTTTACTTTGTTAACTTAATCAGGGCTCAGCCTTGTCAACGGATTCAAAAGATCACCTGGTTCCATGTCACAGAGAAAGGCGATGGAATCCCATCCCAGCTGTTACATCTGTTTGTCCAGAAATGACGCATGCACTTCATTGACCTAAAAAAGCATCCTGGTCATATCTAAACTGAAATACATGGAGGAACTAAAATGTGGCCCTGGGCCCAGGGAAAGGGAATCAGAAATGCTGGTGAACAGAACTAAAACCCAGCATGTGGACAGGGCGTTACCTGTAGTTTGAGGTCAGAAATACAACGCCTTTCAGCATAAAACTGACACGTTCGTTCAGGTTGTAGGCCACTCCATTGGCTTTCCATTTATCTACTCTTTATTTATTTTTTTAAATAATCATTACTTGGTTCATATTCTATATGAAGCTTTAGAGATTTAAACACCAACTTTCCATTCCTGATTTGCTCAGGGTTTAGGTAAGCTTCAGGTTCTCTGCAGAAACACATAGCCAGCTTGGGCTGGGACTCTCTGGGCAAGGTAACAGAGTCGGTGTTTATGGCCTGGGCAGGTGTTATGAAAGCACCCGGGTGGAGAAGTAACACAGGGGCGACATTCCAGACCAGAAAAAATGTAAGGCAGATAGATGCTTGGGGTAGGCAGACTCTTGGGAGGTAATAATCAAAAATGCATACTTTTTGTCGCCAGTAAAACTTTAAAAAAATGCAAGTTTAAAAACTGTAATTATTATTTTGGAGGTCAGACACATGGATTTGTGCAAGAGGAAGTGTAGAGCTGGAAAATGTCCATCTCCAACTGCGTGTGTGAAGACTTTGGATGGTGTCTTGGGGAGGTGTTGATATGCATGGAGGTTTTACTAAAGAATGAGAAGTAAACCCACCTAGAGAACTCAGAGCTTGCCCTGAGGCCTTAAACGAACTTTCTTCTCTTTTCAACACTTCCTGCTTTCCCTGGAACTGCTGTCAGAATGCTGAAAAGCCAGACTGCACTTGCAGAAAAAAGAATATTCACCTGGTAGAGAGCGTAAGGAAGTCAATTTGATAAGGCTTCATTTAGGTAATTATTATTCTATGTTATAGTTTTCTGAACACTGGTCTGTCCCCTTTTTATTGGTAGGGTCATAGCTCTCTTTAAATAACAGGTCAGTATTCCAGAGAGCTGTGAATCCCTGGTGCATATTTTCACTGCCTGGAACGTTCACACTGGGGAGCAAATGGAAGGTCATCAGAAGCTCATCAAGATACTTTAACTTTGAACCCAGGCACCAACAGAGATTATTTGTCCTTGGAGAACTATTGTTTCCTCAAGTCTACAATGGAGTCTGTAATTACAGAATTTGTAATGATGAAATAAAAGGAGATTGTTTTTCATTGGTAATGACTTCGTCTCTCACACCTGGACCTCATCCTTTCCTGAGTTCCTATGGAGGGAGGAGCTTGTCCCACCCAATTTAACCTGCCACTACACACATTCAGTGGGGTGCCCCCTACAAAGAACCCTGTGGCGTTTAGCAATGGATTAAATCATGTACTAGCTCATCTCATGACCTTCACCTTCACCACTAAGGTGCCAAGTTCAGAGTGTGCCGAGGTGACAGAGTGAGAGTCATGAAAACCTGGAATTCAGGGCACCGTCTGACACATGCTGGCTGGATGATCTAAGAAACGTCACTGGCTTCTGAGTTTCAGGTTCTCGTATGTACAATGTGGGTAATTTGGTTTAACCATTTTGCACAGGTGATGAGAAGTTTAGACAATGCAGCATCAGATACAAAACAAGTGTTCCTGTGTGATGGGAGGTTGGGGGATTAGGGTTAAAACCTATGAGTTTCTCAAGGACACAGACGTTCAGACTGTGGTAAAGACTGAGGCACCAACAGCTGAAATTTCTCTCTCCATCTCCGTTCTAAGCCACGACACTACTTGCTGTCAGCGTAATGTGGGCTCATCCCTGAATATCTTAGAAACACAAGTGTATGTGTGATATCAAAATGGGGGGAATAAGAAAATATTGTAGCCAGGTGCGGTGGCTCATGCCTGTAATCCCAGCATTTGGGAGGCCGAGGTGGGTGGATCTCCTGAGCTCACAGGTTCAAGACCAGCCTGAGCCAGAGTTAGACCTTGTCTCTAAAAAAAATAGCTGAGCATCGTGGCAGGTGTCTGTAGTCCCAGCTACTTAGAAGGCTGAGGCAAGAGAATCGCTTGAGCCCAAGAGTTTGAGGTTGCTGTGAGCTGTGACGCCACGGCACTCTACCAAGGGTGACAAGGTAAGGCTTGTCTCCCCCCAACAAAAAAAAATATATAAAGAATTTTGAGCACTTGCAACCATTTTAAAATGAAAATCACTTAAGATCTAATCTATATTTGTCACAGCTTTTTAGCAGATGGCTCTTCGTGTTTCTTTGAGGTCTGACGCACTCTAAGAGGCAGGAACACCATTTCTCATGTGACAGGAGCCACAGCGTGGCTCTTCCTGGTGGACAGATAGTATTTCTGTTCTATAAAAACTTCAAAATTATAGTCAGATGTTGTGGTGGGTGCCTGTAGTCCCAGCTACTGGGGAGGCTGAGGCAAGGGAATCGCCTAAGCCCAGGAGTTGGAGGTTGCCGTGAGCTGTGATGCTACGGCACTCTACCGAGGGCGATAAAGTGAGACTCTGTCTCTACAAAAAAAAAAAAAAAAACTTCAAAATTAGTCTGTGAGGGGAGAAGCTCTATTAATCAGCAATGAATAGTTTTCTGTGTATTTTTTAAGGGAGATGAGGAAAAATTCTCATCCCTAATTGCAGAAAAAGTACATGAACAATCCCCTCTTAGAGCCTTAAATATTCCTGTTGTCTCCTAACTCCTCTCTTTGGACACACGTGGGCAAACCTTACCCTTCGTATATTCAGCACCAACACTGTCTCATCCCTCTTGTTCTCACTCCAATGCATTCCTTTGCTTGTCTCCTGGACAGCATCTAAAACAAAGAAGGAAAGGAGAGAGAAAAGGACAGAGGGAGAAAATAGAGAGAGAAAAAGAGAATGCAGGAAGAGAAGAAAGCTTCACACTCTATTACCCTTTGCCCTCAAGTCCCAACCCCAGTCCATGGCAATCATTATTCTCGATCACTCCAGATCCACCAATTCTGAACCTCTTATATAAATGATTCTTACACTACACAATCTTTTGACACTGGCTTCCTTATTTTCAAATGCTTTTCCATCGTGTGATCATACCACATTGTATTTAACCATTCATCACTGGTTGAGAATTTTGCCTTGTTTCCACATTGTGACTATTATATTAATAAATAATGCTGCTATGAAGATTCATGCATGAATTTTATGTGAATGTGGGTTTTTATTTCTATTGGGCATACATACCTAGGAATGGAATCTCTAAATCTATTGGTAACTCTGTGTTAAACATTTGGAGAAACTCTCAAACCATTTTCCAAAACAGCTGCACAAATTTATATTCCCACTAGCAGTACATAAAAGTTGCAATCTACCCACATCTTCATCAATATTTGTCTGACTTTTGACATCATAGTCACTGGGTGTGCGTGTGACATATGACTAGTATTATGGTACGGGGATTAGCGTTTTTTGCTTCATGTCTGGCCAGGGACTAGTAAATAACTCAGAGTTTCCTTTACCAATCTCAGGGTTACATGCACACAGTCCTCCAGACTCCCGGGGAGAAGTGTGATTTTGTTTTTGTGGTTGGGTCCTTAGGAGTGAACCCTGGGCAGGAGTAGTTTATTAGGACCTAGTGTCTGGTTGGAGATTACGCCTCTTGTGCCACTGAGGCTTCGCCCTTGGTGGTTGGGTGTCTGTGTGTGCCTTGGGGGGTGCTCTGAAGCCATCTAATATCTTGCAATGGTTCCTCCTGAGCCAGTGCAGCTTAACAGGTGTTCACAGACTTTCTGACCCTCATGTTGACTCTCAACCGAGAAGGGCCCTTCCTAGTGCCTCTTCCCTTACTTCTCTCTGCTAAACTTCTGGCTAACCTGCTGTTTTTCTGGGATCACTGAGGTAATAGCTTCCACCTACTTGTTCTTCACCAAGCTCTTCACTGTCGTGTACGATGTCCTTAGGTATGGAGTTCTCCGAGCTGCATTCCAAATGAACTTAGTCCCACAGGGCAGCTCTGTGGCGTTCTGCGAGAGTGTTGGCCAGCTGCTAAGTTAGGCAGCTGAGCCTACACAAGACCACTCTCCCTTCTGACACCAGCTGCGAGTTCTGAGTATAGTCCTCCAACTATACTCAGGTTCTGTAGTTCAAAGACTCACAGAGTTTTCTGAGATCCGTTATACACACATCCACAGTTTCAGTTTATTACAGGAAAAGAATGCAGATTAAAATCAGCCCAGGGAAGAGACACATAGGGCAGAGAGGCCAGGAAAGGTACCAAGTGCAAACCATCCATTTTTCTCTTCCCACGAAGTCACAGACACATTCATTTCCTGGCCTCGGGGAGTTATGCATTATTTCATGACAACACACATTGAGGTATGAACACAAACTGCAGAAATGCAGACTTTATCCGTTCTATTGTCAAGTTCTGGCCGGTTCTTTCATGGTGATGTGAAGGTCAGCCAGTCTGAGATCTGCGTTATATTATACAGGTGAGAAAATTGAAACCACGGTAGTTGTTACCTGGGCAACTTGCAGTTACCCAGCACGATGGCAAGTTGAGGCTAAGGGGCAATTGCCTTGGGTCAGGTTCCTATGAGCAGTAAAGCATAACTGAACAGTCATCAGTATTTTATGTACTTTGGAGAAAATGAATTGGTGTGGTAAAATGGTAATTTATTTTTAGCCCTCTTGGGATTTCTTGTAGAAATGTAGACTTGGGGACGTAGTTCTTTAACAGCACTTCATCCATCCCTACACTCTCTGCTGTGCTTGTGGAATCTCAGTGTTTATGTTTTCAGTTTTTATGTCCTCACCTGTTTTCTTTTCAAATTTTATCCCATCAAAACCCCATTCCATATATTAAAATTGTTGACTGTGCGAAAGAACTGTTTAGGGAAGGTGGGGAGTCAGGGTTAGATAATAGAAGCAATACAATAGACGTAGAGGTCCAGATGTGAAAGGGAAGACTTGTAAGAGTAAGAAGAGCTCAGTCATCTGCAGAGTGCTCAGAGGCAGCGCACAGATGCAGGAGTGTGCAGGGAAGGTCACTCCGGCAGCTGCCGAGAACCGGGGTTCTGAGAAGTCATGTAAGGAAGCTACTAGGGATGGATGCTGAGGGCAGAAATATGGGAAGTGTACAAGATGTGGCTGGAGCTTAGTCTCACTTAGTCCAGCTGAGCTCCAGTGACTGGCTTCATGCCCAGAGCAGGTTTGACATTGAACCTGTAGGCCTCAGTCACGTTCATTTAACAATCCTCCCCATCAGAGGGAAGATTCTGAGCTAGATGGGTGACGGGATCCCACTTCCAAAGGCAAATTATCCAGCTGGGAGTGAGGACTAAGACAGTTTGGTGACTGCATCTAATTTCAAGTCTCTGTCCTTCCAAGTGTGAGCTGTGGAACCTTGATCGATGCAAACTCTTGAGCCCACGGTTTCCTCTTTTGGAAAAGGAAAACAATGATTTCCATCCTGCGAGGTGATAACAAGAATCAAGAGACTCCCCCCACCCACCTCCCACCAGGGTTTGACCCTATTGAATCCAGAGAGTATTTTTATTTACTTGACTTATAAAATGGCTACTATTTATTTCAATAACACCTGTGAACTATTGCTAAAACATTTCTGGGTTCCAAACCTTCATGTACCAAGACTTCCTCACTCCCTGAGATCACCCTAATCTTTGAAGGCCTGCTAGGAGCCTCCTGGGAGGACCTGGCTGCAGTCAATGCCACTTCCACAGCGCTGATGTGGGGCTCTCTTAGACATCGTTCATCCTCTCTTGTTCTCCCTTTTTCCCTTTACAAACACACACTGAGCTTAAAAATCAATGAAATATGGTCTCTTTTTCTAGAATCAGGGTTGAAAAAGAGTTTTCCATTAGGAGCCAAATAGTAAATATTTTGTTTTCTGGACCATACATGGTCTCTGTTGCATCTTCTTCCCTACCATTTTATAACCCTTTAAAAAGGAGGGGGAAAAATCCTTAGTTCATGGATTGTTAAAAAAAATAATGTGGACTGGGGGGCATATTTCAAGCATGGGCCATCATTTTTAAAACCTCTGTGCTAGAAAGTCACAGTTTTGTAGAAGAAACAAAACAAGAAACAGCAACAATGATGAAGAATCAAAGTACCAGGGGATACATACGGCATATGAGGTTTCGGTAACATCAAGAAAAAAATAGCTTACACTTACATAGCACCTGGTAAGTGTTGGGCTCTCCTGAGCATCTGACCCATATGCCCACATGACAACCTATGAGAACCCTGTGACATGGGTTCATAGAGTTAATGTCACCCCCTCTATTTTACTGATGAAGACACTGAGGCTCAGAGAAGCCATATAGCTTGACCGAGGTCACACAGCGAGTGAGAGGAAGATCCGAAGTTCCAATCAGGGAACTTGGGTTCAGTGTCCTGCTACTGGTCTGGACCTGCTGAACTCTAAACTCCTTTCCCCTCATCTCCGTGTCACCAGAACTGTCTAATGCGCTATCACTGGTGACCAGTCCTAGTGAATTATTGCTTTTATTGATTTTTTTTTTGTTTGGTTCAGTTCATAGAATGCTTGCAGGAATATTTCTTGAGACTACCTCAATTTAGAACACATCTTTCTTCAGTCAGTCATGGTTCTTTGAAGTGATGTGGTCTGGAGACAAGAAGGACGGAATTAGCAAAGAGTTTAAACCTTCCCTAGATCTTAAAAAATAAAAGCCAAAGCCCCCTCATAAATCTAATATATTATAAGAGTTCTAGCTTGTCATTAATGGTCAGGAACAGGGGTGCTAATATGGTGGTGGGGTGAGGAGGGTGGATATCTAATAACTGTTTGGACACTTTTCATTGCCATGTCAGGACGATCTGACTCTGGCAGAGATAGTTTTAGGGGCTGGAGATTCTCAACAAAAGAGTCTAATTCTCTACCTACTTTCTCCTCTTCTTCCCATTTAATCCCATCTTTTCTCTTCCTCTGTTGCATTTGTGCTTTTGCAGCATAAATACAACCTAAACTAAAATGAACCTAAAACACAAATGGTTCCACAATAAACCTAAACCTTTAGATTTACAAAATACTTAAATGCATAATCTTGTTTAATATTTATTTTTAATTTAGAAGTAACCTCAAAGATTACAGGACCTAAATGAATTGTATAAGATCACTCAGCTGGTAAGCATCAGAACCAAAAATCAAAACCCAGCTCTAGGCAGCAAACACTTCACTGTCTACATCTGATATTCACAGGGATGTGGTATGTTGAGTAAAGATGGCACCTTCCTTATTTGAACACCCACCAGACTTGGCAGTAAGTTCAGATATACCAATTGGAAGAAAATAATGTCTGTCAAATTGCTCCTTCTCCCTAAACCTCAGTTTCATCAACTGTAATGTGAGTTATTTAGAAATGTACAATTCCATTATTTAATATATACATATCAGACTAACAAAATGAGTTGATTCTCTCTGTGTGTTCCAAAACTCCTGCTCTGTCCACCAGATGGTGCTGCCTCTACAATCCACCCGGGACGAGAACCCAGGACTTAGCTGAGGGTCGTGGTGTCCAGCTCGTTTCCTCAGGGGCGCTGTTCCAGTTGACCCGGTCACCGTCTGTGCCCTTGAGACATGTGTGTCTTAATCCCTCCCCTTTTTCTGCCTTCATAGCACCTTTCAAAGGATAATGAAACATTGCAAGTATGTTGAGAAAATCACTCAGTAAAATTATCAAGACTGTATTGTCTGTCTCATCACTTTGGGGGAAGGTCTCAGGAACTGGACAACGCTAGAAATGTCCCTTTACATTTGCAATTTGACCTGCCGCTCAAAGCTGATGTGTTACTTCCTACTGTGTGAAAGACTTGGGAGGCAGGTAGTGGGCTTCTAACCAAAGGTGCAGTTTTCCTGTTATTAAGGACGGTCAGGCACGCAGCCCCCCCACCTCTACACACACTCCTAGCAATTAATTTCTGCAATAATGATGCTAAATCTGTCTTCTCCAGGGGCTGGGTGCTGCTAAACCGTTCTGCAGTCAGTCATGTTCACCAGGAAGCAGGGAACTCAAACTCAGGTGGCCTTGATTCACTACCTCTGTTATTCCCCTGCCAGAGAGTTCCATATTTAATTTTTGATTTAACCCTAAAACTAGTCCTTTGAAAACACAAATATAATATTAGATGATTTACTTAAGGTAGTCCAAAAATCAGTGAGGGGAATGGCTGGCGATGCCATGAAAATTTCAGCAAAATATAGCCCGTATCACACAAAAAGATAGACTTAGTATATGATAGGGGCACATTGCCAAGGCCAACGGGGGCAAGAGTCTGAGATAAACTATACATGATTTGTGAGTGGAATGATTTTTTTGAACCAGATCTTTCACTCAAGATGTCTTGATGTCTGAAATATGTCAAGTACAGAACTGGGTTCTGATGATGGAAAGTTGACGTGGACTCACACGTGAACCTCCAGCCAGGAGGCCAGAATGGGGCTGTTGAATGGCACTTCCCTTCTTTACAAGATTTGGAAACAAATGAAGCAAACACAGGTTGTAAGATTAAAACTCCAGTTGACTAGACTGAGCCTATGCGGCTAAATGTGTGTTCCCTTCAAAGTCCCCCTGTAAAGGTTGCCACAGACCACTCTGAAGAGGCTGACATCAGTGGAAATCATTGCCTGGGATTAACTTTAGCATAATTTTAATTTTTATCCTGATTATCTAGTAAACACATGATGAATTTGTAAAACTCAAAAAATAAATTTATAAATAAATTCATTATAAAAATGTCTCTGAATATTGTACCTGAAGGTAAATATTATTTTTTTATATTTCCTTCCACTTTTATACATATCATCAAAGCCATATAATGAATGCATTATATACCACTGCACAGACATATCATAATTTACCTATTACTCTAATAAGTCATCTCTAATTTTTCACTATTCTAGATAATATCGCTGTGTTGACTATTTTTGTCTGTTATTTTGATGTTTTTATGTCAGCTCAGTTCTCTAGAAGTGTTTGTCCACTAGCTAAGTAAAGACAACTTTTAATCTTCACACATGACCATAGCTTTCTCTTTAAAATCAAACTATGATCCACTTGCCTTGAGGCAAAATTTTGATGTAAAAATTTGGAAGGTGAAGAAGACAAATAAGAGCAATTTCATTCCAGAATTACATATGATTTTCCAGAAAAAAAAAAAATAATGTTTTTGTCTCGTGAAAGGCAAACAGGGAATCCCCCTGCCCTCTGAATAAAGCCCTAATTCAATTCCATAATCTGTCAAGAAAGCGCCCTCTGCCATTCCACGATAAACTGGCCTTTACTGGCCGACCTGTGGCCAGCTCTCCTGTCGCCTCTGACCACTGGTCACTCTCCCTCTACGGTGTTCCGTTTCCTATCTCGTGTTGTGCCCACCTGGTTTTCCATGTTGCACTCCACACAGAATTCTCCTGCCTCATTCTCATCTCTTGAATTCATAACCTTCCTTGAACACCCTTCGCGTTTCAGTCAAATTCCACTGACTACAACGGATCACTTTAGATAAAATTGACTCTGCTCCTAACACAGAAGCAGAATGCAATTAAGACCCCTCCTGCAGAGCAGTTCAAACACTGCTGGTTGATCGCTGGGCTCCTTGTGGGTAAGTCCCAGCCACCTTCCCTTCCCTGACGGAATCCTCTCTGAGGCCAGGGCTTATGTCCTTGTAACTAGACTACGGCAGCCAACAGAGTATGATGCAAGTGAGGTGTGCCCGTAAGTGTGCTTGAAAAGACACTTTTGAGAGCTCCTTTCTCCCAAGTTTCTCACCCAGTTCTCCCTCTGTCTCCCCTGCTGTCCTCGGCAGCTCCACCAGCCCCCTCACGGGTGACCTTGCTTACCCTGCTAGCATCGCAAGTCCCAGAGCGCCCACCTCCTCTCATAAGCCTTGGCACGATCACTGCACGAGATGCTTAGAAAGGGAAATAATGCAAATTGACCCAGTCATACAAAAGAGGAAATAATAATTGAGTGATAACAGCACTGGCGTTCTGCACCCCGGAGCAGTGCTGTGATGAGATCGGGTAGGGCGGCCCGCTCACACTGTGAGGCCACTCTCTGTCCAAAGCATCCCTTCTTCATGAGCTGCTGTGGACTGAGTGTCTGTGTCTCTCTGATTTCAGATGTCAAAACCCTAATCCCAAAGCCATGCGGTTTGGAAATGGGGCCTCTGGGACGATGGCAGGTCATTACGGCGGGGGAGGGAGGCTCGTGAGTAGAAATATCTAAATGTCTAAGAGTTTATTTCCTCCACATGGGGACACAGGAAAAAGGTGCCACCTGCAAATTAGGAAAAGAGCAAACCCCCAACACCTTGACCTTGGACTTTCCAGCCTCCAGAACCATGAGGTCAATGGCTGTTGTTTGAGCCACATGGTCTATGGTATTTTTTTATTTAAACAGTCCGGACTCTATACCCATCTACAATTCAGTATTATTTCAATACGACATGTTCATCTCCCATAGAACTCCTTATGGCTCTGTAACAAGGAACCCCACTCATTCCTAATCTCCCCGTGCACCTCATCCTATCAAACTTGCGAAGAGGGCAGCTGCCCAGTGTCTGAGAGGAGCCACCCATTGCTCTGGCAAAATGTGAGACCCCTCGGGCAAGACGTGACCAGGGTATACAGCAGCTACCGTTAGCTAAAGCGGGGCAGGGAGAGAGAGAGGTGGATACTCATGTTTCAGGGGGAACATCTGGGAAGACGATAACAGCGGAGGTCAGAAAAGACACTGGAGTGGTTAGGAGGAGCCCTGAGATCTCCCAGATAGAGCTTTGAGTCCTAGCGCCTTCACTTGCCAGCCCACAGACCTGGGGAAGGACACTTAATTTCCCTGATGCTCAGTTCTCATCCTAAAATGCGTATGATCATAAAGAGTTCACAATTAATTATGTGCAAAATATTCCACATAAACTTTCATTATGGGTTGAACGGTGTTTGTCCAAAATTCAGATGTTGAACTCCTGACCTCAGCATCTATGCGAAGGTAGGGTCTTTAAATAGGTCTTATGGGTGGGCCCTAAGGGTTAGGGTCTTCACAGGGAGAGATTTGGGTGCAGATGTGCACGGGAGACCTCATGAAGATGTGGGAAGAGGTGACAATATGCCAGCCAAGGAGAGACGTCTCAGAAGAAACCAACCATGACAACAGCGTGATCTCAAAACTGACAAAATTCCTGTTGTTTGTTTGAGCCTGAACATCGGTGGTACCAAAATAATATGAGGTGTGAACACAGTGCCAGACCCACAGCAGCAGGCTCATAGAGCATGTAAGTTATTTTATTTACATAATAATGTTTCTAACATAGCATAAATAAGTTTCATAGTATTATTAAATGATGGCTAGGTACAACTTCTTTTCAAATTAACCTCTTAAAGAATAATCCATTCATTGATACTGGCTATTTGGTTTAAACTGTTACCAGGGTAAAGACTCCCGTTTTTTATTTTATTTATTTTTTTTCTTTTTTAAGCTTGGAAAGTTCTCTAAAGCCAAAAACCCTAGTCGGGTATGAAGAGAACAGCAACGCCAGGCTCTTCTTGTCAGAGACGCTGGTGCCGCTCTGTCAACAGAGGTGATGACAGAGTGGCCATGGTAGGGTGCAGAATGAAGAAGGTCCCGTGGGTGGGGACAAGATGTGTCAGAAGAAAAACAGGCGTCGGAGGAAAGCAATTCAGAGGAGACAGCGCTTGCTAGGACACAACTTCTACTACACACCCTTGGCTAAAGCCGTGTCCTCCATGCCTCAGTCCCCACCCAGGCTTAGCGGCCAGCCACCACCACACAGCCAGTTTGAGCCTGTCCAAAGTCCCCATTGGTATGTACTTTGCAGGCATCTGTGATGGGCCGGGAGCTACGAAATGCACCCCTAAATATCAGAGAAACAACTGCATTAAACAGACAGTGAGAGACAGAGCTGGAATCACACCCAGACCTTTGCATTCTGAATTCTGCTGTCTTTGGGGGCCAGGCTGCTGCCACCGTGCGTGGGTGCTGACACATGTAAGATTTGCTTCCGGACAGTGATAATACATATTTAGGGTGAAAATACTTTTCCAGAGGGTGGCACGAGAACGGGGAAAAGGGACTGTTTCTTGTCTCTTCTTCCAGTAATTATGCTCCTCATTGTCGGGAGATGACGTCAGGGTTCTGTGGGCAGATGGTCCCGCATCATCGTAGCAGATGTGTCAGCTCAGTGGGTGTGCAGTGACCTGTGGAGGCTGTGAATCTGCGCCCTTTATAAATCTGTAACTGCGGGTAAGTTTCTTTTTTGTTTGTTTGTTCGTTGAGACAGAGGCCCTGTAGAGTGCTGTGGCATCACAGCTCACAGCAACCTCAAACTCTTGGGCTTAAGTGATTCTCTTGCCTCAGCCTCCCAAGTAGCTGGGACCACAGGTGCCCACCACAATGCCTGGCTGTATTTTTGTTGCAGTTGTCATTGTTGTTTAGCTGGTGTGGGCCGGGTTCAGACCCGCCAGCCTGGGTGTATGTGGCTGGTGCCATAACCACTGCTACAGTCGCCGAGCCAACAATGCTGATTCTTATTCGTAAAAACATGTTTCTCCTCTAATAAAAATGCAAATTTTGCGTACAGCACAGCATTTCATTTGTTTTCTCTGAATCTAGACTTACCTTTTAATTTTTTTTTAAATGTCAATAAAATAGTCATCTTATATTCCATCTTAATCTACAAAAAGTTTGAGATTGATGCAAGGAAACTATATGAAAAACTGGTAAATAGAGAAATTGAGGCAGAAAAAAATACTGGAAAAAAGTAAAAAAATAGAGTATGAAGAATGAAGTTATGATGAACTGGACAGTTGCCAGAAAGCCAGTACGAAGGGCAGAGGATATTAAAATAGACAACTTTTGGTCAATGACTTTATTGATAAATTAAATTATATGTGCTGCTCACCAGAAGCTCCAATAGCCAAAAAGGCTGGACAACTGCTGAGGAGACACTTGTGCCTTGGTGTCTCCTTCACTTTACACTTGGGACTAAATGTGGAACCCCCATTTCCTATGCCTAGGTCAGTTTCGTGTGAATTTCCTAGGCCTGAATTCCATGGATGAACTGTGTCCATTCATTGATGCACTCATTCACCTTCCCCCCGGCAGAAGGGACTGCATTCATTCGTTTCCTGGCCAAGGAACCCATACACCTATATATACCCTGAGGCTAGAGGCCTAGAGGAGGAGATAGGGAAAGACCGGGAGAGGAACAGAGAGAGCTTCTCTCTCCCTACTTGAAATCTCTCCCACTACCAGGAGCTTTGGTGTTTTCTGTATTCTTTTCTGTAAATCAATTCTGTCTTATCACGGATGGGTGCGGGGGGGAATAATGTAATGAAGAATAATAAAATACATGTATTTAAAAAAAAATAAAAATAAAAATAAAATGGACCAACAGACCATACCTGGAATCATAGCATCGCCCTAGACTTAACCAGGAAGCAATAGATCTCTTGAAAAGACCAACATCAAGGGTTGGAAAACAATATTTCAGGAAAATAGAAACCAGAAGAAAGGAGGAGCTGTAATCTTATTTTCTAATACAAGTGTATTTAAAGCAACTAAAGTGAAAAGAAAAAAAAAGGGACAAAGATGGACATTTCATATTGGTCAAGGGAATAAAACATCAAGAGAACATTTCAATTCTAAATATTTGTGAACCCAACTTAAAAGTTCCCAGATTTATGAAACAGACATTGATTACTCTGAGCAATATGATATCCTATTACACCATAATAGCTGGGTACTTTAACATACCTCCAGCTGAACTGGACAGATCATCTAATCAGAAACTAAACAAAGATACAAGGGACTTAAATGCAACACTAGAAGAAATGGGCTTAGTAGACATATACCGAACACACCATCCCAAAGCTAAGGAATGTACATTCTCCTTGTCTTCTCATGGAACATATTCCAAGTAGATCATATCCTAGGTCATGAATCAAACCTCAACAAAATTTAAAGAATTGAAATTATACCTTGTATCTTCTAAAACTACAAGAGAATAAATGTGGAACTCAATTCAACCAAAATTTACACCCCACAAAAAGGCATGGAAATTAAACAACCTCATGTTGAATGACAGCTGGGTTAAAGAAGATTTAAAAGAGGAAATTGTTAAGTTCCTCAAACAGAACAACAATGAAGCTGCAAGTTACCAAAACCTGTGGGATACTGCAAAAGCAGATGCTTAAGAGGGAAATTTATCACATTATATACCTACATATGAAAACCAGAAAGAGAACACATCAGCAAACTAATGAATAATTTTAAGGAAATGGAAAAGGTAGAGAAATCCAATTCCAAACCCAGCAGAAGTAAATAAATAACCAAAATTAAATCAGAAATAAATGAAAACAAAAGAATCATTGAGAAAATCAATGGAACAAAAAGTTGGCTCATTAAAGAAAATAAATAAAATCAATGAAACTTTGGCTAGATTAACTAGAAACAGAAATGTAACATCTCTTATAACCTTAATCAGAAATGAAAAAGGAGAAATAACAATATGCCACAGATATAGGAGATTATCTCTGACTATGGCAAGAAACACCCAGAAATTTGACAATGTAGAGGAAATGGACCAATACCTGGAATCATAGAATCTCCCTAGACTTAACCAGGAAGCAAATAGATCTCTTGAAAAGATCAACATCAAGAACTGTTTCCAAAAAACAAAAGCCCTGAAGCAGATGGTTTCACACCAAAATGCTATCAAACCTTCAACAATAAGCTTGTACCTATACTGCAAAACCTGCACCAAAACAATGAGAAGGAAGGAAACTTTCCTAATATATTCTAGGAAGCAAACATTACCCTGATACAAAAACCAGGAACGGACCCAACTAAAAAGGAAGAACTACAGGCAAATATAACTAATGAATATTGAGGCAAAAATACTAAATAAAATCTTAACCAATGATTACACATTGGTGCACATTAGGTACACATTTAAAAAATGATACATCAGCTCAGTGCCTGTGGCTCAATGGGCTAAGGCGCCAGCCACGTGCACCTGAGCTGCCAGGTTCGAATCTAGCCCAGGCCCGCCAAACAACAATGGTGGCTGCAACCAAACAATGGCCGGGCGTTGTGGTGGGCACCTGTAGTCCCAGCTACTTGGGAGGCAGAGGCAAGAGACTTGCTTGAGCCCAGGAATTGGAGGTTGCTGTGAGCTGTGATGCCACGGCACTCTATCCAGGGTGACAGCTTGAGGCCCTGTCTCAAAAAAAAAAAAAAGATACATCATGATCAATTAGGCTTCATTACATGGATACAAGATTGGTTTGACATATACAAATCCTATATGTAATTCACCATATTAATAGAAGCAAAAGGAAAGCCCATATGATCCTCTTAATAGAAGCAGAAAAAGCATTTGATAAAGTTCAGTATTATTTTCTAACAAGTACACTTAAGAATATAGGTATAGGTGTCACATTTCTTAAAATGATTTAATCCACTATGACAAATCCACGGCTAGTATCATACTGAATGGAGCAAAACTGAAAGCTTTGGACTTAGAACTGGAACCAGACAAGGATGTCCACTATCACCACTACTATTCAACAAAGTGCTGGAAGTTCTAGCCAATGCAATCAGGCAAGAGAGGTTTATAAAAGGCATTCAATTAGGGAAAGAGGATGTCAAACTCTCACTCTTTGCTAATGATATGATCTTATACTTAGAGAACCCCCAGAGACTCAATCAAAGGACTTCTGGAAGTGAACAAGAAATACAATAACTTCTCAGGGTATAAAATCAATGTCCACAAATCAGTAGGCTTTGTATACTCCAATAACAGTCATGTCAAGAAACTAATCAAAGACACAATTTCCTTCCTTCTTTTCAAAGAAAATGAAATACTTAGGAATATAGCTCGCAAAAGATGTGAAAGACCACTCAAAGAGAATTATGAAACCCTAAGAAAATAAATAGCAGAAGACATCAACAAATTGAAGAACGTGCTCTTGGCTGGGATGAATCAATATTTTAAAAATGTCTATACCACCCAAAGCAATCTACAGATTCAAGGCAATCTCGTACTTCAAAGAACTAGAAAAAATAGTTATTCATTTTATATAGAACCAGGAAAAAACCTGTATAAAAATGCCAGAGACATCACTCTACTAGACTTTAAGTTATATTATAAATCCACAGTGACCAAAACAGCATGATATTGGCACAAAAATAGAGACATAGATTATGGAACAGAATAGAAAACCAAGAGATGAAACTAGTCTCTACTTGCCATCTGATCTTTGATAAACCAAACAAAAGCATACAGTGGGGAAAAGAATACCTATTTAGTAAATTGTGCTGGAAAAATTGGATAACTATGTGTAAAAGACTGAAACTGGACCCACATTTTTCACTACTTATAAAAAATGACTCAAGATGGATAAAAGACTTAAATCTAAGATATGAAACAATAAAAAACCCCTGAATAATTTGCCAGGATAAACTCTTAAAGATGTCAGTGTGGGGAACAATTTTATGAAGAGGTCTTTAGTGTCAATCGTAACAAAAATAAAGAAATAGGACTTAATTAAGTTAAATAGCTTCGGCACATCTAAGGATATAACAATGAAAGGAAATAGACAACCTTCAGAATGGGAAAAGATATTTGCATGTTACAAATCTGATAAAGGCTTGATAAATAGGATCTATAGATAACTCAAATTAATCAACAAAAAAAGAACAAACTATCCCATCTAACACTGGGCAAGAGGCTTGAGCAGAACTTTCTCTCAGGAAGACAGATGAATGGCTAATAAACATATGAAAAAGTGTTCATCATTGCTAATCATCAGAGCAATGCAAATCAAAAAAACCCTGAGATATAGCCTAACCCAGTAAAAATAGCTCACATCACAAAGTCTCAAAGCTGCAGATGCTGGCATAGATGTGGAGAGAGGGGAACACTGTTACACTGTTGGTAGGATTGCAATCTAATATAGCCTCTTTGGAAAGAAGTATGGAGAATCCTCAAAGAACTCAAATTAGACCTCCAATTTGGCCCTGTAAACCCACTAGTAGCTATCTATCCAGAAGAAAAAATACCATTTTATCATAAATCATTGCACTAGATTATTTATCACAGCTCAATTTCCAATCACCAAGATGTGGAAACAACCTAAATGCCCATTAACATAGGAATGGATTAACGAAGTCTGGTATATGTATACCATGAAAAAATATTCCACCATAAAAAAGTGGTGACTTTACATATTTTGTATTACCCTGGATGGAGTTGAAACACATTCTTCTTAGTAAAGTATCACAAGAATGGAAAAGCAAGTATCCAATGTAGTCAGTTTTATTATTAAGCCAACAGATTCTTTAACACATACCCACATAGGAGAAAAACTTAATTCTATACAAGTTGTGGGGAGAGGGAAAGAGTGACGGGGACAAAAGGGAGACTGTGGTGTGCTCCCACTTGAAGACCACAAGGTAGGGATGTATGTCACACCTTCTGAGTGTGGGACACAACTACAAGAGGGACTATACCTAACAAATTCAAAAATTGTTACCTGGTTATTTGTACCCTCACGATAACCTGAAATAAAATATATAAGAGGGAATACTTATAAACACATCTTACCAGACTAACCTCAACCCTGATGCACTGAGGCTGGCAGGTTCAAACCCAGCCCAGGCTAGCTAAACAATGATAACAACTGAAACAACAATAACAACAACAAAAAAATAGCCGTGTTTGTGGAGGGTGCCTGTAGTCCCAATGGTCCCAGCTACTTAGGAGGCTGAGGCAAGAGAATCCCTTAAGCCTAAGAGCTTGAGGTTGCTGTGAGGTATGACGCTACAGCACTCTACCCAGGGCAACACAGTGAGACTCTGCGTAAAAAAAAATACCACAAGGAAAGAAAGTTACAAGCTGATATCTCTGCTGATCATACATTCAAAAATTCTCAACTAAACACTACCAAACCAAATTCAATGACACGTTAAAAAGATCATTCACCATGATCAAGTGGGATTTATCCCAAGGAGGCAAATATAATTCAATAAATGCAAATCAATGTGATACACCATATTAATATAGTAAAGTATAAAAATTTTATAATGATCCCAATAGATAAGGAAAAATCACTTGACAAAATTCATCATCCTTACTTGAGAAAACTCTCAACAAGTTTGATATAGAAGGAATGTAAATGGAACAATAAAGCCCATTTAAGGCAAGCTCACGACTAACATTATACTCATTACTCTTCCATTAAGATCAAGAACAAGACAAGGATGCCCACTCTCTTCACTTCTATTCAACATAGTACTGTAAGTACCAGCCAGAGCAATTAGGAAAAGAAAGAAATAAAAGGCATCTGAATTGTAAAGGAAGAAGTTAGCCTGACCCCATTTGTAAACTATATGTTCTTATACATAAAAAATTCTAAAGAGGCCAAAAAATAAAAATACAAATAAATGTGTCAGAACTAATAAACAGATCTGGAAAAGTTGCAAGATACAAAATCAGCATACAAAAATCTGCTGCATTTCTATATCCTAACAATGAACTATCTGGAAAGGAAATCAAGAAAACAATCCAATTTTTTTTTTTTTTTATTAAATCATAATTGTGTACATCAGTGCAATCATGGGGCACAATGTGCTGACTTCATATAAAATCTGAAATATTTTCATTGAACCATTTAACATAGCCTTCATGGCCTTTTAATCACTATATGAAGACATTTTTATTCTGCATTTAGTAATTTTCACTTGTACCCTTCTAAGATGCACCATAAATGTGATCCCACCAATCACCCTCCCTCCACCCATCCTCTCCCCTACCTTCCTTTACCCTCCCTTGCCCCTTTCCCCATTTCTTGTGCTATAACTGGGTTTAGCTAAAAGAAACAAAATACAGTCATGTGTCACATGATGACACTTTTTTTTTTCTTTTTTGTGAGACAGAGTCTCAAACTATCGCCCTGGTTAGAGCGATTCTCTTGCCTCAGCCTCCCAAGTAGCTGGGACTACAGATGCCCACCACAACACCCAACTATTTTTGTGTTATTCTTGTTGTTGCAGTTGTCATTGTTGTGCCAGGGCTGGGTTCAAACCCACCAGCCTCAGTGCATGTGGCCAGTGCCCTATCCACTGAGCTACGGGCACAGCCATACATGATGACATTTTGGTCAAAGCAGACCACATGCAAAAGGTGCCCCATGGCATTATGATGGAACTGAAGAGTTCCTACCATCTAGTGATGTGAAGTCACAATGCAATACATTACCCACATGTTTGTGGTGATGCTGGAGTAAATAAACCTACTGCACTTTACCAAGCCATATAAAAGCAGAACACATAATTGGGCATAATACATAATACTTGATAATGATAATAAACAGTTATGTTGCTGGTATATGCATTTTCTATACTATACTATTTATTGATATTTTAGACTACACTCCTAGTTATTAAAAAAATAAATTGTAATAAAAATAATAAAAATATATCTAACTACAAAATGGCCAAGATAGGTCCTTCATGAGGTATTCCAAAAGATGGCATTGTTATCTCAGGGGACAGCAGCTTCATGTGTGTTATTGTCCCTGAAGACCTTCCAGTGAGACAAGTTGTGAAGGTAGAAGGCAGTGATTTTGATGATTCTGACTCTGTGTAGGTCGAGGCTAATGTGTGTGTGTCTTTGTTTTTAATTTAAAAAGTTTAAAAAGTAAAAACTATTAATAAAGCTTATAGAATAAAGATATAAAGAAAGGAAAAACCTTTGTATAGTTGTAGAATGTGCTTGTGTTTTAAGCTAAGGGTTATGACAAAAGTAAGAGTTTAAAAAGTTAAAAACTGGGTGGTGCCTATGGCTCAAAGGAGTAGAGCGCCAGACCCATATGCTGCAGGTGGCGGGTTCAAACCCAGCCCCAGCCAAAAAAAAAAAAAAGAAAAAAGAGTTAAAAACTTACAAAGTAAAAATATTATAGGAATCTAAAGTTAATTAATTGTTGAAGAAAAATTTCTTAAATAAATTTAGTGTAGCCTAAGTTCCTAATGTGTCTAAAGTCTATATAAAGTCTATAGCAGTACACAGTAATCTTCTAGGCCAGTGTTTTGCAACCTTTTTTATCTCATGGCACACTTGAACCTAGAGTTAAAATTTGTGGCACATTTAAATTATGTTGATCAACAAAAAGAGGAGAAAAAAAGAATATACTCACTTTTCTTTGAACTTCTTTTGAAAACAGCTTAATTAATGATCTTTAAATTTTTTCATGGCACACCAGTGTGCCATAGCACACCAGTTAAATCCCACTGCTCTAGGCCTTCACATTCACCCACCACTCACTCACTGACTCAGTCAGGGCAACCTCCACTCCTGCAACCTCCATTCATGGAAAATGCCCTAACAGGCATACTATTTTTAAAATCATTTATACCACATTTAACTCTACATTTTCTATGTTTACATACACAGACATTCACCATTGTGTTCCAATAGTCTATAGTATTCAGTACAGTATAGTATTTGTACAGATTTGTAGCCTTAGAACAATAGGCTATGCAATATAGCACAGGTGTGTAGTAGGGTATATAGTCTGGTTTGTGTAAGTACACTCTGGTATTTACACAATGAAAAAATCACTTAAGGACACATTGCTCAGAACATATTTCCACTATTAAGTGATGTGTGACTGTACTGAGGAATAAATTTAATCAAGGTAATAAAAGACCTGTGTACTGAAAGCTATAAAACACTGATAAAAGAAATTGAAAATTTCTTTCCACAAATAAATGGAAAAATATACCCATGTTCATGGATTGGAAGAATTAATATTGTTAAAATGTTCACATACCCCAAAGCAATCTATAGATTCAATATAATCCCTATTAAAATTCTAATGATATTTTTCACAGAACTATCCCACAATCCTAAAATAATGTGGAACCACAAAATCCTAAGTAGCCAAGGCAATCATATACAAAAAAAAAGAACAAAACTGGAGGCATCACAGTACATAATTTCAAAATGAACTCAAAATATACTACAAAATCATAGTAATTAAAACAGCATGGTATCTCACAGAAAAGCAGACACATAGATCAATGGAATGGAATAGAGAGCCAGAAATAAGCCCACACATTTATAGTTAGTTGAATTTTTACAAAGATGTGATTGGGGAAAGGATAGTCTCTTTACTAAATAGTGTTGGGATAATTAGACATTCTACACGTTAAAAAAAAAATGAAGTTAAACTGTCACTTCACACATACACAAGAAATCAACTCAAAAAAGACTAAGACCTGATCCAGGACTTATTAAGACCTGAAATTATAAAACCACTGGAAGGAAAACTCAAAGCAAAGCTCTGTGACATTGCTGGGGTCATTTCAGACACAAACCCAAAAGCACAAGTAACAAAAGCAAAAATAGACAAATGGAATCATATCAAACTAAAAAACTGCTGCATAGCCAAGGAAACAACCCACAGAGTGAAGAGACAACCTATGGAATGGGAAAATATATTTACTTACCATACATCTGTTAAGAGTTTAATATTCCAAATATGCAATGAACTCAAACACCTCAATAGTAACAACAACAACAAAAAATCCAATTTAAAAAACTGTAAAAAATCTGATGAGATATCTCTCAAACAGTGGCATATAGGGGGCCAAAAAGTGTATGAAGAAATTATCTACATCACTAATCATTAAGGAAATGCAAACTAAAATCACAGAGAGATATCACCTCATACCTGTCAGAATGGTTTTTATAAAAAAAAAAAAAAAGATAACAAGTGTTGGTGAGGATATGGAAGAAAGAAAACTCTTGAATAATGTTGGTGGGAATGCAAATTAGTAGTGTCTTTATCAGAAACAGTACAGAAATTCCTCAAATAATTAAAAATAGAACTAGCACATGATCCAGCAATCCTGCTGCTGGTTATACATCCGGAGGACATGAAATCAGTATGTTGAAGATATAACTCGTCTCCTATATTCATTGCAGCATTATTCACAATAGCCAAGATAAGCATCCAGAACAAATGAATAAAGAAATGTAGATATGGAGCATTTTGCAAGGGTGCAAGTCAAATCTGCAAATGTAGAACATAAATGTCTTAACAAAATAATCAAGTAAATGAGGTGAAACCCATGTTGATTGGTTTGATGTAAGCATGTCAGATTGTATAAAAAGATCAACACATTGTACCCCACATATGCATAAATGTATTCATGATCTATGTCTATATGACTTAATCAAAAAAAATAAAAAAGTACAAATAATTAAAAACCATAAAAAAAAAGAAATGTGATACACACAAACACACATACAGGTTGGAATTCTATTAAGCCTTTAAAAAGGCAGAAATTTCTGTATTTGCATCAACAGGATGAACATGCAGGGCATTCCTATTAAGTGAAATAAACCAGGCACAGAAGAACCAATACAGCATGATCTCACTTATATGAGGAGTCCAAAAAAAGTTGAATTCGTGGACACTGAAAGTATAATGGTGATTACTAGGACCTGGAGGTGGGGGCTTAGGGAGATATAGGTTATAAGAAATAAAATCTCAGGGGTAGTGCCTGTGGCTCAAAGGAGTAGGGTGCCAGCCCCAGAAGCTGAAGTTGGCAGTTTCAAACCCAGCCCCGGTTAAAATCTAAAAAAAAAAAAAAAAGAAAGAAAGAAAGAGAGAAAATTTCAGTTAGATAGGGGGATAAATTGGAGAGATCTATGGTCTGACATGGTGGCTATAGTCAATAACAACATACTATATTCTTAAACATTTCAAGAGCGATTTTAAGAGTTCTCACCACAAAAATAAGTACATGAGGTGATGCACACGTTAAGTAACTTGATTTAGCCATCCCACAATATAAGCATATTTTACGTAAAATGTATGTGATAATTATATACATTTTCTGTCAATTAAAATAATTAAAGAAAACAACTCCCACACAAAAGAAAAACTCGTAGCCCAGAGCAAAGAATGATAAGTAAACACTCGATTATGGTGCCAGATCGCAATACATGTGATCTGTACCGCATGAAGGATGCTCTGGGAGCCGTATGAGGACATCTAGCCCAATTTAGCAGGTGTCAGGGAAGGCTTCTCATCCAAACATCAATACAGAAGATGAACAAGGGGGTAAAAACTGGGGTATAAATGTTCATAAAGGCCCAGCAACTGGAAAATACATGGCACAGCTAAGGAGTATAAAAAACTGGAGGAATAGTGAGGGATGAAATTGAAAACTCTTACGAAATATATTAAGAACTTGAACTTTATTCTAAATGAGGAAGCTAACAAAGAGTTTAAGAAAGTTCATGACATGATCATGTTCACCTTTTAGAATATGTTCTCCAGTAAGAGGCCAGACAAAGAGGAGGCAAGACTGAAGTCTGGGAAATGAGGGCTTTGGAATCCGGGTAAAGGGTCCTGTGGACACCGAGAAGTAGCAGTGAGAATGGAGGAGGGCTGGAGGTTTTCAGGAAGGAGAGCTGATAACCGCCTGGGCCTTTGGATAGCACTAGGTCAGGATGTAGTCAGAGCTATCCCTTCCCTCCTGCTCCTTAGAGACTCTACCCCTCAGTGCCTTCCCCAAATACACACAGGACTTCTACTGCCAGCTCGTGTCTTTTCATGCTCACTTTTATGTCAAATTCTTGCTTTCTTACCACTTATTTAGCATCTCTCAAAAGTCAGTATTTACAATTTCTGCTTTTTCTGCAGCAGAATGAAATGCAATCCACTCTGAACACTCAAGGAGTCACATAAAGAGAATTTTGCATGTTTTCTTTCCCAGAGGAAAGCATATTAAAGATAAAAGCAAGCTATTCATTCAACTAGTCAATAAATATTTATTAAGAGTTTGTTCTGTGCCAGGCACCATTCTTGCTACTGGGGCACAGCAGTGAACACAACATAGGCAGAGTCTGTCCCCATGATGGATCTCAGTCTTTAGGGGAGAAACAGACTCTACACACACACACACACACACACACACTTTAATGCATGCATACAATTACTTGTATGCACACCTATCTATGGATATGTATAAATGCATACGTCAATATGTAATTTGTCTGGTAGTGATAAGAGGGAAGGCTTTGCTACAATGTGCCAGGGAAAACCTCATTGTGAAGATGGACTCTGAGCTGAAGGTAAGACCTGAAGGAAATAACTAGAGGGAACACACAGATATCTGGGAGAAAAATAGTCTGGAAACAGAACCAGTAAGTAGTAACTTGCTGCTGTGTGTGAGCGATAATCAGCAGATCACTGCAGCTCAGCAGAGTGAGAAAGAGGAAGAGTCTGGGCATTTGGTGAAGCGGTGGGCAGGGATGGGATTATAAGAACTTTGTTGTTTACTCTCAGTGGAGTGTTTGAACAGAGACATGGCACCATCTAATTTGGGTTTTAACAGATCCAACTGTGATTTCTTGATAGAGGGATAGATAGATTGTAAGAGGGTCAATGTGGAGGAAGAAAGACCAGGAAGAAAGCTCCTGCAATAATCCAGGATAATCTGGGAGAGGATGGCAGCCTGGGCTGGAGTTCCAGCAATGGCAGTGGGGAGGCATTGCCACGTTCATGCTACATCTTTGCTGATGGGACCCAGGAGGGGTATGAAGGAGTCAAGGCTTATTCCCAGCTTTGGTTGGGGCAGTTTACTTAGACAAGCCTCCAGCAAGCCTTTTAGACAAGTTTTCTAGGACTGTCCTCGACACCTCCAAATACGATTTCACACTATTTGATTGGTGGCTCTCCTTCTAACCATTTTCTTCTCTCTTAAGAATAGGACGTTTTAAGAGTAGGCATCACTCCCTCAATTATCAATCCCACCTTTTTCTAAAAATCAACCATCCACATTCCAAAGGTGTCAAACGTGTGAGAAGACTAAACGATTTTAAACATGTTATAAGTGACCACACCTTAAAAGTATAAATGTTGGAGTTTTGTCTGCACAGCCTCTTTTCACCCCCTCCAAAACTAATTCTCAACATAGACACAGCAGAACGGTGATCAGCCTAGCTCCAGAAAAGCTCATTTTGTTCTGTGAGAATGATCTAATTTACATGCATTGTTGAAAAGTACATTTACTAGATTTATCATATTGTGCCACTCAATTAAAGACCAAACAAAATTTGCCTCTCAGCAGAAATCCAGGCAGACAGAAAGCACCAGGCAACCAAGATGAGAAAGGCCGGGGCTGCCCTTCTAGCTCTGAGGCTATGAGCCTGGCATCCTATCAGGATGTTCTAATGAATTTGTTCTGCTTAACACTTTTCTCTCACATTCTATTACCATTAAAAACATTTGAAAACAGCAGGAAGGAAAATAGCAAACCATGAAAAAAAAAAAAGCCCTAAAGAACCACTCTGAATTAATGTATGTGAAGATGAGAAATGCCTTTGATGCTACTTAGTAAAAGTCAAATTGTTACTTCTCTTGTCCATTCCTTCAGTCAAAACATAACTTTTAACCAGGCAAACAAGAGAATTATTTCATCTGCCTTTGGTGCAGATTCCTTCAAACTCTAAGTATAGGCCTGACATGTTTAAGTATGTATCAAAGACTTCAGATAAAGGAATCCTATCTCTAATTGTAAAATTTAGGCATCAACTAGTGAGGGGAAACTTTAGGGAACACCATGGTTTTTCCAGGACAGCTTATGTTTTACTTCATCTTCACTCAGCATGTGATGCTTTGGGTGCCTCTACTGGATGATCTTCAGTTCGCTGTGCTAGGTCATCCCAAGAATCCCACTGGCATTTGTCAAAATATGCCCAGTGAAATTTTCAACCATCTTTCAGATCTTTCACTTAGTATAATGTTTCACCCTTGCTCACTTTGTCTAAATGCCCATGATCTGACATTTTATGATTGCAACATTCTCATATAGTTGTATTATCTCGTGTATTTTATTTTATTTATATTACTATGAGTACTTGTCTTTGCCATTTATATAAAACTATAAATTCTTTATATCTAGGGATAATGTCTGATTGTTAAAACGTGTCAAAACTTTTAGTTAGTGTCATACAGACCTACATATTAATTGAGAACAAGAATGGTAAAAATCATAAAATCAAAACTCGAATGAGTTTCCAAACAGAAAATTAAAATGTTTCGGATTTAGTTTCTATAAATAGAATCAGAATCATACTATAGCACTATTTGTTTCAAATAAAATACCTAAAATTAGGGGAATTTTTAAAATGAGTTCTAATTTTAATGACAGAAAGGGAATTTAGAATACAGATGATAAAACAATCAAGGAAATGAAGGAAACAATGAAGGAATCCACTAATAAAGTGGAAAATAACCAAAAGGAAATCCAAAAACAGAATCAATTAAGACATGAACGATATGAAGAATATAAAAAGGGTATAGCAGAGCTGAAGGAACTGAAACAGTCAATTAGGGAACTTAAAGATGCAATAGAAAGTATCAACAACAGATTAGACCATGTAGAAGAAAGAATCTCAGAGGTAGAAGACAAAGCTCTTGAGATAACTCAGATAGTTAAAGAGGCAGAAAAGAAGAGAGAGAAAGCAGAACATTCAGTGACAGAATTATGGGACTCTATGAAGCATTCAAACACACGAGTTATAGGTATCCCAAAAGGGGAAGAAGAATGCGCCCCGGGAATTGAAGCCATAATAGAGAATAGTATAAATGAAAATTTCCCGAATATCACAAAAGATTCTGACACTCTCCTTTCAGAGGGATATCAGACCCCAGGTAGGCTCAACTCTAACCAAGCTTCCCCAAGACACATTGTGATGAACCTGTCCCAAGTCAAGACAAAAGAAAAGATTCTTCAAGCTGCCAGGAGTAAGCGCCAGTTGACCTACAGGGGCAAATCCATCAGGGTGACTGCAGATTTCTCTAATGAAACTTTCCAAGCAAGAAGACAATGGTCATGTACCTTTAATCTACTTAAACAAAACAATCCCCAGCCCAGAATTCTATATCCTGCAAAGCTAAGTTTTAAAATTGACGGAGAAATCAAATCATTTACTGATATACAAACATTGAAGAAATTCGCCACAACAAGACCAGCTCTACAGGAAATACTCCAACCTGTTCTACACACTGACCATCACAATGGATCAACAACAAAATAAGAACTCAGAAATTAAAGGACAGAG